>PVLA01010971.1:0-57710 GCA_004027455.1 Hydrochoerus hydrochaeris | reverse complement strand
GAGGGCGCGGAGCAGCGGGCGAGCTCGGCACCGAGACCCGGACCACGGAAGAGGGCGCGGAGCAGCGGGCGAGCTCGGCACCGAGACCCAGACCACGGAAGAAGGCGCGGAGCAGCGGGCGAGCTCGGCCCTGAGACCCGGACCACGGAAGAGGGCGCGGAGCAGCGGGCGAGCTCGGCACCGAGACCCGGACCACGGAAGAGGGCGCGGAGCAGCGGGCAAGCTCGGCCCTGAGACCCGGACCACGGAAGAGGGCGCGGAGCAGCGGGCGAGCTCGGCACCGAGACCCGGACCACGGAAGAGGGCGCGGAGCAGCGGGCGAGCTCGGCACCGAGACCCAGACCACGGAAGAAGGCGCGGAGCAGCGGGCGAACTCGGCCCTGAGACCCGGGTCAGGGAAGAGGGTGGGGAGAAGCGGGCGAGCTCAGGGCTGTGGCACACATGTGAGCAGGGCACGCACAGCATGCCATGCTCTGCAGGACGAACGCAGGGATTCGGGCCTGCCACCGCCTTAGGCAAGGGGAGACTCGCCACAGCTGCCTACTGTGAGCCAGGCCCTGTACCGGGTGTTCAGCACCCAAGTACCCTACACTTTAGCCAGAATGCCCCTCGGAGACAGGCACTACAGTGCTTTCCCTTCTCTTCCTTCCCTCCCTCGGAGGATGTCTGTTACCCAGGCCGGCCTCGCCCGGCTTAATACTTCTATGTTAAAAATGGGACATGAGGGCTTAAAAGGTGAAATCCCACCCTCAAGATCTCACACCGGGTAGCAGACACCGGGCCCAAACCCTTTCAGGACGGAGGGCCTGGTTGCTTAGCCACCTGGTGAGGAGTACTCACCCCTTCCTGGGGTACTGTCCCCTCAGGGAATCTAGACACAGGCTCCTTAGAGAGAAAGGACACTTGTGCACACTCAGCAAACGGCATAAAATCCCAGAGTCCGAAGACTCCGTAAATTCTGCTCGTGCCCCAGTAACGGGCAGGGACTAGAGTGAAAGCAATGGATGCTGTCCAGTATCGTCCTCCCTCCTTCTGGTGTCCCTCTGCTTAAGCTTCCCCCAGTGTGCCAAGAGGACCAGGTAACTCAGCAACGACCCCCTGCGGCCCAGGAGGCAGGTGTGGCAGGGCCAGCTGCTGCCCAGTGTCTCAGTGGCCAGGCCCCACCAGGACACACTTGGTTCCCAAGGCGGAATCGGGTCCCATGCCCAGGCTCCTCGTGGGCAGGGGGTGGCAGGGTGCAGGCTATCTATGTGTTGGCCGCCTGTCACCTCTCGGGCACTGGGAGCAGGCAGTCTTGACGGTAGTGGGTCTGCAGCTGGTGACACCCTGATTATTGAAGCAGCTGCTGCACTCCCGGTGGCCCAGGTCTGGGAGGTGAATCGCTCCCGAAGCTCAGCCAAGAACTGTCTTCTTCAGCCCTCTCGGAAGCTGCCGCTGCCTAACTGCAGTTCAAAGAGCAGATTCTCGTCTCTGTCACTGAACCCATCCCAGCACAAACCCTGATTCTAGAGCACAGAAAGGAAGTTGTGCCAAACCACAGCCCCTAAATAGGTCATTCCAGCCTCTCAGTCTGCTTTAGGATTTTGTTTGTCATCTGACATTCCTGATCCACAATCAGACTATCATTTAAGACCAAAGGGCTCCTGATGCAAACGGGCCTAATTAATCTGAGGACACAATGCACAGGGGGTACAGCACAGGGTGGCACCTCTACGGCTCACCTCTGGGGCCTTCCCTCCCTTTTCCAGGCACACAGAAGGTGCCGCTTTGGCCTCTGGCATGAAATGACACCTGTGCCTAGTCTGGATGTGGGCTGAAGCTGGAAGTGACTTCCAGTCCCTTCTGCCTGGAAAACAACAAGCTGTTCGGCTCACAGCAAGGAAACGCTATGGAAGCCACGGCCGCCTGCAGGTTAAAGAGTGAACAGGCCTCTCCACTGCCAGAGACGGAGATGTATATACACACGTACCAGGGAGGCGAACTCATGACCTCGTGCTCGCCGGGCAGATGCTTGTGCTGCTGAGCTGTATCCCCTGCCCAGGCGATATATATTTAATACAAGCATCTTCCTACATTAAATGCAATGTCCTATTAAAGGGGACACGATTAGAATGGCATAATGCCTTAAAGATAGTCCCTGACCCTGCATCGATTCATGATCCCACTCTGCCGTGGTTTTCTGAGCAGAGGCGCTGAATCCTCTAATAACCACAGATGTCCCTCTCACCCGAACCCAAGCGCAGAAGCTGCCAGGTGGGACTTCATAACTGAACAGAGAATTTAGCACAGTTTATTACTGTAAAGACTAATTCAAGAGAAAATAAATGGCCAGTGCTTAAGATCTAGTCTGAAAGATGATTAAAGGTCCCTGAAACTAATCCCTGGAGCCTGAAGCCAGCAGGAATGGCAGAGAAAGGAGGAACCACCCGAGCTCGAGTCACGCTGATGGCAGCGGAGAGAAGATTTCTCATTCCAAAAGCTAATTTGGCAGAGAATAAGCATGATTTAAACTCCGTTATTCACTAAAAAGCTATCTGGCAGGGCACCTGTGAAAATCTAAGCGTGTCATTGACTCAAACTTTGCTAAGAAGTGTAGCTGAGATAAAAAGGAGCGGGGAGACGGGAGCTTTGTCACTGCTCCGTTGTGTGTGGTGCGCTGGCTGGCCCCACTCTGGTAGTGCGGGAGCCACCTTCGTTCCTTTAGCTGCAGTTCAGCTCACAATGTTCTGCTTCACATTTATAAAGGTAATTTTAAAAAGGAGAATTACAATGGATGTATTAGGTTTCCACATAGAAAGATACTCAAAGCAAGAGACACTGTGGCAGCCACTGCTGATTTCCTGTTGTCCTGAAGTCCTGTGTTATTTGCATTGTTTTGCTCTGATCTGTTTTTCTGTTTTTATTCTCTTTAAAATAAAAAATAAAAATAAATAAATAAATAAATATTCAACCTTGTTGGGTTATATGTCTGTAATCCCGCCAATCTGGGAGGCTGAGGCAGGAGGATCAAAAGCTCAAGCCCAGTCTGGGTAATTTAATAACTCAGTGAGACCCTGGCTCAAAGTCTAAAAGTTTACGGCTGGGGCCGTAGCAGTGAGAAGGCCCCAGGATCAGTCCCTAGTAACACAAATGCACAAAAAGGCAAGTTCACCACTGGCTAATTTTTAGGAAAACTTGTACTGCAGCCCTCCACTCCAGGAATTAAGTCTGAACCTAGGAAGAAGAAAGAACTTGCCTTGGCCAAGAATGGAGGGGAGGGATTCAGGCCCTCTTCCCTGAGCACCTCTAGCAGAGGCCGAGAGCGAAGCCACCTCTGACCTGATGTTCCCCGTGGGCCGGCGTGGCCCTAGAGGCTCCGGACCCAGCCGGGAGGGCAGGAACAGGAAGCAGCAGTCTCTGTGTTGCCCCCACCCATCAGAGCACACGGCAGCCAGAGAGGAGGACACCCCGGCGCCCCGCACCCCAAGACTGGGTCGCACTGCTCCCCTCCACCCCGGCATCAGCACAAACTCCACCTGCGGAGTCAAACACAAGCACTGCACAGGGCTACTGCTCCCAGCAGAGCCTTGGGCCAGAGGACAGCCAGGAAACCCACCTCCCAACGCCACCCCAGGGTTCGGCTCCCCGGGTCCCCGGACGCCTCCTTTAAGCCCCAGGTTTCCAGAAAGTCTTGCGGCAGACCCTGCGTCCCTGCCCTCAGAGAGGAAATGCCCTCCTCAGGGAGACCTGCAGCCCTGCAGGCTTCCTTCCGTCCACACAGTGAACCCTTCTGACCCAAGCAACTCCAAGGCTGCCGGCCTGAGCGATTCAGGCGGGGCTGACGGCCACACGTGCTCCCACAAGCACCGCCCTCCTGTGTCTGACCACAAGTTTCACAAATCCATCCTCCGTACAGGTTCAAAAATAAAACCTTCACAGACTAAGGGAGGAGCTAGAAAAAGTGAAATGTGCTAGCTGCATACAGGGGCAGACCCCTGTCATCCCAGCACTCTGCGAGGCCGAGGCAGGAAGACTGCAAATTCAAGTCCATCCTGAGCAACTGAGGGAGAGTCTGTGTCAGAATAAAACCCAAAGGGCTGGGGATGTAATTCAGATCACCCTGGGTTCAACCTCCAATACAGAGAAAGAAAAACAGAGGGAAAAACCAAAGGCAGATATGGTAGGGTACACCAGTAATCCCAGCACTCAGGAGGCTGAGGCAGGAGGACTGCTTTGAGTTTAAGGCCAGCTTTGGCTACACAGTGAGATCAAGGCCAGCCAGCATGGTACAAATCCCAACACCTCACCTCAAAAAGCAAGAAGGAGAATGGGGGGTGGAGAAGAAGAAGAGGAAAAAGAAGGGTAGAACAGCAGGAACCGGTGGAAGGAGGTGAAGTTAGGGGAGGGGCGGCACAAGAGTGTGTAGATTTACCAACTGGAGAACCCTCACCTGGGGAAGGAATCAGCTCCTCCAGCAGAACAGGAGCCATCCCGTCAGGGAGTGCAGCCTCTAACAGTGCGAACTGTCGGGAATCAACAAAAGAGCTCCCCAGGGAGATCATCAGACCTGCTGGCCCCACGCAGCCTCCCTGGGAGAACACCACAGACAGCACAGGCCCTCCACTCGCCCTGTGGGAAGCGCTTGAATAAACAGTAAGAACGTCTGGGGTTCCAGCAGGACTGTCTGGGAAGAGCTGCGTTCTAGGGTCTCCATGGGCCACCTTCACCCACAGGATGCACAGGCACTGCTGAATGGTCGCCATCCTACAAGCTGCTCACTACGGTGCCACTACATTTAAATTTCACTTACTTCCTCCGGTGCCGGACAGAACCAGGCCCTGGATGGGCCGCACTACGTCTGCGGAGCGGATGCAAACATCACGGTCACTCTGCCCAGGAGTGGCCGGCTGGCATTTGAATTCACATGAAAGCATGACTTTACTGTCACCCCTGTTTAGCAAGGAGACAGACACGGAGGCCCCGTCTTGCCCCAGAACGGCAGAACTCCCCCACCTTCCCGGGGCTGCAAGAACAAAGCCTGCGGCAGGCAGGGCTGGCTCAACACGAGCAGTCACGCTGCCAGGCCTGACCTGTCCAGGTGTGCTTCACCTGATCTGCCATTGGCTGAGAGTCATCCTATACTTTTAAAAAGAGAATTTTAGCCACAACCAAATGTGCAGGAATTTATTAGTCTGACAATCCTGCAGTTCCACGAGACAAGAAACGTCACACTTCCACACCGAAAGATACGTTTCCACATGCGTTTCAAAAGAAAGTTGGGGGTCAGCTACCAGGGGAGCTCAGGCTCAAACCTGGGAGGAAACGCCTGAGAACTTGAACCCAAACCTGCAGGTCGCTTCCCACTCCCAGAGGCCCGTCTCCTCGCGTGGGCACCTGGCATCTGCAGGCGGCAGCAGAGGAGACCGAGGAGGCAGCAGGAGCTCTGCGGCTGTTAGTTTGATTTTTCCTCCTCTTCCACAGCAACCGGCAAATCAAAGCAGCAGGGCGCTCAGGGGGCCTGCGGTGGCAAACCAACCACACACTACCTAATTAGGAGGAGGACAGAACTTTTTTTGCGTCCCCCCTTTGCCACTTTGTCCCACATAAAAGCAAACAGGTGAAAACACCGCAGACGAGGGCGTCATCCGGCCACCTCCATCTGATTTTAATTTTGTCTCTTGAAAGAATCTGCAGAAAAACCAAAGAAGAACAAGTTTTGTCCTTGGCTGTCTGCAGTGAATTCCGGTTTACAAAAGCGAACTATGGCTTGGTCTTGGTCTCCTCCAGGGCAAAAGGCATTCGTCACTGGTATGACAAGCTGCACAGATAAGAAGGGCACAGCAGAGCTGCAGTGTGAAAGCTGGTGAACGAGGGACAGAAAACATGTAAAAGCCAGGTGTGATGGCGCACGCCGGTCATCCCAGCACTCGGGAGGCTGAGGCAGGAGAACTGCCACGAGTTCCAGACCAGCCTGCACTACACAGGGAAACCCTTTCTGAAAAAAAGAAATAAATGAACAAAAACTATAAAGTTGCCAGCACCAGTGTTCGTTTTGAAGGGAAGATCTGAGCTGTGGTGGAATCCGACCCGCAAGCTGCGTCTACAAACGGCCCTGCCCCGTTTTCAAGGGGGCACAAAGCCTCGCTGCTCCCACCTGCCGGTGGAGCCTTGTGTCCCCCCTCGCAGTTCCCCTGGCCATGTCCCTGTGCTGCCCTGCTGCCTTCTCCCCTCGGGGTCCTCAGCTTTTCATCCTCCTGTCACGCTGCTCCCACCTGCCGGTGGAGCCTTGTGTCCCCCCTCGCAGTTCCCCTGGCCATGTCCCTGTGCTGCCCTGCTGCCTTCTCCCCTCGGGGTCCTCAGCTTTTCATCCTCCTGTCACAGGCCTCCTCTGTCCCACACCCAACTGCAGCTTCTCCCTGGTCAGGGCTCAAGCAGGCGGCCAGACACATTCTGAACCCGTGGGTCCCCCACGTGAGACCCTCCCAAAAACCCAGGGGCTGATCTTATTTCCAGTAGGGGCACTCCTAACTTCAAAACAAAATGAGAGGGAGAGACAGAGACTGAGACCGAGACTGAGACAGAGACAATTGATAGTTTAAAAAGCCAGGAGGACCAGGTGGCAGAAACCACTGAAGGTCCTCTTACAGATGACCTGCCACAGTGGGCACCATTAAAGCCAAGTACCAAAGAACGAAGCTGTAAGTGTACTTTGGAGGCTGAGGCAGAAGGATCAGAAGGTCTGTGCCAACCTGGGCTACACAGTGAGTTCAAGGCCAGCCTGGACTACAGAGCAAGCCCTATCTCCAAACAGACATAAACTGTTAAAATGGCTGCACAGCAAAGAGAAAGCCAAGACTGTGAAAAATAAGAAGCAAAATCTGTCATAATACTCGCATTAAGTTTTTAGAAACAAAAAATGTTATATTAACATTAAATTTTAGATTTTTATTTATTTTTGTTTTTGAGACAAGGTCTTGGTATGTATTCCAAGCTAGGCTTGAACTCACTGTGTAGCTCAGGCTAGTCTCAAACTGACAGAGATCCTCCTGCCTCAGCCTCCTGAGCACACATAGCCAGCTCCTTCCTCTTCAGACTGCCCTGGGAAGGGGCCATGGGGTCCCCAGTCGGGGAGCACCTGGCTGGGCCCTGCTGCTCCATGGCAGGAGCTGGCATGCCTCAATGCAAACATGCCATCTGCACAGGGAGACAGCAGAATGTGCCCACGCTAGGATTACAGGCCCCCGCCACCAGGCCCAGCTACAAATGTATTCGAACTAGAATTTATTTCATCTTCGTCTTCAGTTTACAATGCTTTGTAATATCTTAATAACACGATGCTAGCTATACACTAGCTATACATAGATATGCACAATACATAGATGTGATTTGCTCGCTCAAAAAAACGGTCAGTTTTCCAGACTGCTCTCCCCTGGTGGGACTATCCAGGATCTGAACCATGCAGGGCTGAAACTACTGAGTCCTGACCTTGAGTCTGCATTGCAGAACTCTGGCACTACTTGGTGACTTCGAACCATGTCACGAGCTCTGCATGGAGTGTAGCAGTGAGAACACACCCCAGGCAGCCGTTACAGGTCAGCAGGGTTTGACAAGACCAGTGTCTGCCCCAGGAGTCACAGCCACCATCTGTGGACCAGGTAAGCAGGTAAGGGCCCCAGCTCTCCAGCAGCTGCACCTCACTGCAAAGGTCCGTACCCTCTGGCCAGCAAGGGCAGGCTCTGCGGCCTTCCTGTGATGTCCTACAGCATGGGGCATGCACCTGCTCCCCAACAGCCACCCTGGAGCTCGGGGCAGTGAGACAACACGCCTGGCCACAGCCCTAGCAAGGCTAAGAAAGTGCCAGGAGCCACAGCAAAGGGTGGGGCACAAACGGCACGGGGCCAGCTCCTCCCTCCTTACAAGGGCTCTGGAAGGGGCTGGGGTCCCCGGGCGGAGGTGTCCGCTGGGCCATGCTGTCCAGCAGCCAGAGCCGGTGCTCCCTTTGTTGGCCTGCTTCTCAGAAGTGTTCTCGCCCGGCTCCCGCTCTGATGTCTGTGGACAAATGTGGTCTTGCTCCCAGCGCAGTGCTGGGGCTGGGGTGCAGCTCTGCACCGTGGTGCTTACCTCGCTTAGACCCGGCCCAGCCCAGGGTTCGACACCCAGGACCATGGAACAGCTGCTCAACCAAAGTGGCAATGGGTCCCTCTGCTCCGCCAGGGGCCTGCCGTGGCCCCCGGGTGCCAGGCCACCCCCGCAGCACTCGCCTAGGAGACTGGGCCAGGCAGGTGGGGAACTGTGTGGCACACGGTAGCAGCAGCAAGCCCCAGGCCCCGGGGAATGGAAGGGGCGGCAGCCTCGGCCATGTGCTCATGTTCATCCTGGGTTCACTGACAACTGCTCTGCAGCCAGTTGACACAAAAAGCCCCACTATGTGGAAGTGTCCTAAGTCATTAACTCTTCCGGTTCACCGTGGATGCCAAGTTCACACGTTCCTGGCCACCACAATGGAACTCACCTCTGCCCACAGCAAGAGGGTCACACCAGCTTTGATCACCTTCCAGAATCCATCTGGTAACTATGGCTTCCTGACCTGGAAGCACCCTGAAAGCACTCTTGGGACACCTGGGTTTTCCTTATGTGGACAGAAGAGGATTAATTCTCATTTGAGCCAGAGTTCAGTATCTCTGATAACATTAGTTGAATTCCACATGACTTTCTTTTTTTTTGGGGGTACTGGGGATCGAACTCATGACCTTGCGCTTGCCAGGCAGGCGCTTAAGCCACTGAGCTAAACCCCCAGCCCCCTCCACATGACTTTCTGAATCAAAATTTCCGTGACTGAAACATTCACAGAAACGTATACTGTTTTTATAAAAATCTTTCCTTGTGCTGGATGAGGTGGTGCACACCTATAATCCCAGCACTCAGGAAGCTGAGGCAGGAGGATCACTGCAAGTTCAAGGCCAGCTTGGATGATTCAGCAAGACCCTGTCTCAAAAAAAAAAAAAAAAAAAAAAAACCTTTCCTTTATTTATATTTCCTGAAGGGTTTTCTCTATTCTTTTGGTTTGCTTAGTTTTTTGTCCTTTTGAGACTGGGTTTCACTATGCAGTTCAGACTGGCCTCAAACTCACACAACGATCCTCCTGCCTCAGCCTCTGGAGTGCTAGGATGACAGGCATGTATCACCACAGCTGGTCTCTTCATTCTATCATATCTCAATTAAACTTAAAAAGAAAGAAAGGAAGCCCTCACAAAAATCAAGAGACAGCATCTAAGCATTTTGTTTGACAAGGAGATGGTCGTGAACAAGGAAATGCCAAAGAGGATGTGGCCAGCCAGACATCACACAGGTCCAGCCAAAGTCTCGAGAGCCACAAAGGCAACTGGCACCAACAAACCACCCGGGCAGTAATGTCCCTGTGCTTTACAGGCTCTACTCTCACTTCGAGGATGAGCAGACTCACACGTCACCCAGAGAAGACCGGCTTCTCCGAGGGAAGCCTTTGCCATGTGCTGACCAGTAATTCTCCCTGGACTGGCAGGGAGTAGCCATGACCGTGACTCACATTGCATTTTTGCACTCATGTGTTCCAGGTCATCTGCACAAACCATGTTGTTCCAGCAATGACCTCAAACACACTTCTCCAGGAAAACACCCTCTGGATGTGCTGATGGTGATAAACCCTGAGTTTTCATTTTTTCCCCTTCTTGTTATTAATATTAAATAACTCAATAAATTAGAAGCGATTAGGATAGTACCTGCAACACACAGAACTCATATGTTCCCTGTTGTGATATTATTATTATTAGTATTATTATTGTTTGTTTGTTTTTTGAGGCAGGGTAGCCCAGGCTGATCTTGAACTCGGCACTCCTCCTGCCTCAGCCTCCTCTGTGCTGGGATGTGGCATGTGCCACCACCACCAGTGGTCCGGCTCCCCCAATGCAACCGGAGCTCAGCGCTGGGGCTCAGACGCCAACCCCAGGAGTGGTGGGTTGGCCGGGAGTGGCTGGTGCTGTTGTCCTGAGAAGTGGCCATGGCCAGGCCTTCTTGGCACTTGAGACTGTGCATCTGGCAATGTCAGAAAGGGGCCTGAATGCTTTTGCCATGAAGTGATGAATGTCTGAAGGGACAGTGACGTCTCACCTGGTTACGCAAAGCACACTGAAACACCACACGATGCCTCCTTAGTATGCAGTTTGTATGCTTTTAGGTATCAGTTAAAAAATAAATTTAAAGCCAGGTGTGGTGATGCACACCTGTCATCCTAGCACTCAGGAGGCTGAGGCAGGAGGATCGCTGTGAGTTTAAGGCCAGCCCAGGCTACATATTGAGTTTGGGACCAGCCTGCATTACAGAGCAAGACCCTGTCTCTAAATAAACAGACAAATAAGCTTTAAAAAAGGAGTCAGAAGATGGCACATGCCTGTAATTCCAGCACTCAGGAGGCTGAGGCAGGACTTCTGTGCCTTCGAGACCAGCCTGGGCTACAAAGTGAGACCATGTCTCAAAAAACAAAAGGAGTCAGAAGAGGAACAGCCAGGGCTAAGGCACCTCAGGTGGCATCTGGCCAACTTTATACACAGGCATGAGAAGCAGTGCCTAAGCGAAGGTGCTAACGAGGACACCCGCTGCCTGCCGCTGCCGCGCGCATGGGATTCTACCGTTTGTCAATGCAAACTGCCATTTTTCTTTCTAAAAAGTGGGAAGAATACAAACCCACTCAGGGCTCTCTGAGATGCCTTTTCAGCGAGGACGCGAGGACACGGTGGCTGCGAGAACAAGGAGGCCAAACCTGGCGGGCTTGCTTCTGGGATAAAGAGGCCACAGGGCTGCATCTCAGAAGCCGAAGTCCAGAAGATGTGGACTCGGCCCGTCCCGCCCACGCCTGACCCCAACCTGCGCCTGGCCAGCCTCACCTGTCACCCTGGCTCCCAGAAGCAAGGGGCACCTCACTGTGCCCAGTGCTCAGGGCAAACACTACTTTCAGACTGAGTGGGCTAGGAACACATGTCCACTCTGCAGCTCTCTCAGGGCTCAGGGTCAGGGCCGCTATGACTGACTCCGACCAATGACCCGCCACCCTGGCCACCAACAGTCGCCTATAGTTAAAACGATCAGGAAAACAAGGAAATGCTTGCAGACTTTGCGGTGACAGGGTGATAGTGTTCTCTCTTCTGCCACAGACCTTTCTCCCGGCCAAAGTCATCTTTTTTCAGTTCGAGGGCCTCAAGTCAGGGTTTCATACAAGCCAGGCAAGCGCTCTGGCCCTTCAGACTCCTCCTCCCAGTGCTGGGACAAGGCCTGGGGCATCTCTTCGGGCTGCGCCCCCAGCCCTTTTCCTATCTTTATTTGGAGATGGCCTCTTGCTAAGCTGCCCAGGCTGGGCTCTAACCTACAGTCCCCTGCTTCGCCTCTGCAGAGCGGGGCTGCAGGTGAATGGCTGGCATGCCTGGCTTGGTTCTATTTCGAGACATAGTCTTGCTAAACTGCCTGGGCTGGCCTCGAATGTGTGGTCTCCAGTCTCGGCGTCCCTGAGTTGCTGGGGTTACAGGTGTGCAAACCCACGCTCAGCACAAGAACCGTCTTAACCAGAGTCTCTCCTCATTAAAACACAGAGGTGATTCTCCCGGCTGGGCTGCAGCTCAGTGGCAGAGCACTGGCCAACCATCCAAGGGCCTGGTTCCAGGCTGGCGCCTGCCCCACCCCTCCCCACAGGAATTAAACTGGGCCTGAGGGCGGGCCCTGCACACAGGTCCCCCAAACAGGTCCCCTGAGCTCCAGAAGAGATCCCCAAGACAGCCAGGCTGGAAGGCTTGCTCCTGGTTGCTTTGGAACCTGGGCCGAGCAGCCCCTCGGGCAGTGTAAGGGCAAGGCGACGACCAGCGAGGCTCTGCAGTTTCCTGCTTAGAGATCTCCCAGGCAAAGGCCCTGGGGAAGACGGCCCACAGAGGGACAAGTCTGGGTGTCCCTTAAACGTGTACAGATGTTCACAGGGTGCCACAGAGGAAAACCACATCAAGATACTCCGCGTTCCTTACTCACTGGGTTGGTACAAGCCCCACGGTCTCAGGGTGTGCTGTCTGAGCCAGGCTTTGGGGACACTGGCACCTCTGATGGCTGCTGGCCATGGGAACTGTACTAGACGCTAATGGAGGGGACTCTGGGGACAACATCTGGCAAGATGGCACCAGTGTTGACATGTGTATGGATTCGTAGTCATGGCTCAGAGTATCCCACCTGCCAGTCCAAATGCCAGAGGCCCGCAGCTTCCGCCCAGCACCCTGGATCTTAGGGATCGCTCCCCACACAGTGCTCCACCCTCTCCCTGCAGCGCTGTTCACCACGGCAGAGGAATGGAAAGAGCCCAGGTGTCAGGAAGCCGATGATATTTCCAAGTTGGTGAGATCCACAGCAGCCGTAAAAGAGGGAGATAGCGGTTGGGGATGTAGCTCAGTGGCATAATAACCTGTCTGGCAAGTGCAAGGTTGAGTTCTATCCCCAGTACCAAAAAAAAAAAAAAAAAAAAAAAGAAGAAGAAGAAGAAGAAGAAAAAGAAGAAAGCTACATTCTAATGTGAGGACATCCTAAGGATTGAGTGAGAAGCAAGAAACGGTTTGTTGCATGCATAACACATACCTGCAAAACTGGGAGACTGCCAAGGCCAAAGAGAAACTGTAAAAGTGGCTTGCAGAGGAGTCACGAGAGGAAAAGTGGGGCAGGGGAGCCCTGCAGAATCCACATCTGGACCCTATTCTGAACCTTAAATCAGAAAGCATGTTACCTATCCCGGATCATTCAATTTCATTTAGAAATAAATCTTGAAATTGCCACAAAACAATGTATAAGTTTTTAAAATTACAATCTACTTACAAAATTTTACAAAAGGGAACATGAAATTATAAATCATAGAAACACAAACAAGTTACATAGGTTACGCATCATCCACAAACTCCCATTCAACCAAAAGTTAAGCATATTCAATCAAAAACATATACCACAAAAACTGAAGGTAAAAAAATTTGATTAGATGAATTCTAAACCTAAACCTGTCTCAGTTGAACCTTCTGATCATTTTCAAAAGGCATTAATCCACTTTTGAAAAGTCATGTTTCCTGTTGAAAAAATACTCAAGCTGATTTCTACCACAGCTCTGTAACTAACTGGCAATGAGACCCTTGAAAAAACACAGCCACCCTGACCGAGTCTGCTAACAGAAAGCATACGGTGAGCCCACCTCCATCACACATCCCTGGGCAGGCACATTAAAGCCCTTTAAAAATATTTCACACCTGAGCTCACTTCACATCCAGAAGACACTCTGCAGCTGTCAATGCTGTAGCAGTGCTCATAAAATTCCGGGTTCCAGGTACACATCCGTCATCCCAGCTACTCAGAAGGCCCAGGCAGGAGGGTCAAACCCAGCCTGAGCAACTTAATGAGACCCTGCCTCAGAGCAAAAAAGGAAAAGGGCTGGCACACAGCCCAGCGATACAGTGCTCCGGGGCTCTATCCTCAGTACTGAAAGAAAAAAAATCAGTGGCGGTACTGATGCATCATACCGCAGAAGCAGGAAGTAGAGAGGTTTAATCAGTCTGTTCAATGATGAGGCAAGACCACGTGGCTTCCCTCACGATAGCCCAGCCTGCACTTTCACCTAGCTGCTGCTGCTGCTGCTTCTCCTTCTTCTGCTGCTGCTTCTTTTTTTTTTCTATCTTTTTGAGACAGGGTCTCGCTGTGCAGTTCAGGCTGCCTTGAGCTCCTTTTATAATTATAGCCCAGGCTGGTCTCGAACTCACAATGATCCTCCTGCCTCAGCTTTCCGAGTGCTGGGATTACAGGCCTGCACCACCATGCCTGGCTCTCGCTTTTTCTTCTTTTACTTTTTCTGCTTTTACTTGATCCAAGCGTGCTCTACAGAGCCAGTTCGTCCCTCATTCTTCACTTTTAGTTTTTCAAATAAATTCTGTCAGTGCAAAACAACCGAGGCACATGTGAGAGCTACTGGAACTCAGGATAATGGGCGGGCGCCTCACTTTCTCAGGACAGTGAACACGCCAAAAATAAACTCCACTGAAGTGAGGGTTCCCCTTAGTGCAGGCTTTACTACAAATTCAGCCCCTAGTAATTCCCAATTTATACACAAAGAAAACTGACAACTACTAGGGCACGTGCCTAGCTGTCCCCAAAGCCTCATGCAGTCACAGGTGGGGCTTTTCCCAGACGGCTGGACCCGCAGTGTGTGGTGCTGGGATGGAGGGTGTGCAGTTACCAAGTCATCCACTGGCTGGTCTGGGAGAGCAGCAGGGGAGACCCTCCTGGGTGTGAGCCGGGCTGGCCCTGAGAACGTGCAGCCCAGAGAGAATGCGAGGGGCAGGAGGGGGGCGGACGGGCTGCCACTGCCCTCCACTGCTGCTTGCTGCTCTTGCTACCCCCAGAGCCTTCTGCCGTTCATGCCACGAGCTGCTGCTTCCCATGCCATGGCCTCTGCCACACCGCCCTGCCTTGGAGCCAGGTGATCATGGACTGAGACCTCTACACACTGTGAGCCAAAATATACCTTTCCTCCTTAATTTTGGGTTTCAGGTGTTTTGTCTCAGCAAAGAGAAAAGTAAGACAACAACCAAAGGCCCACTATGTCAAAAAGAAACCAAGTTTTTTTTTGTACTAGGAATCGAAATCACAACTTCACGACCTCACTTGCCAGGCATGCACTGGGCCACTGAGCTGTATCCCTGCCCAAAGAAACCAGGTTCTGAGGGAGCATGTTCTGTCCTCACAGTATGATTCTACCCGTGTGTGTGTGGGGGGGGGGGGGTGTAACAGAGTGTGCACCTGGGGAGCACCAATCTACATCCCAAGTCCCTTTTTTTTTTTTTTTTTTGTGAGCCAAAGTCTTACTAAATTGCCCTGGCTGGTCTAGAATTTGAGCTCTTCCTGCTGCAGCCTCCAGAGTACCTGGGATAACAGATGTACCACGACTCTCAGGCTTCCCTATCATTCTAACACAAATGTCTCTACTTCAAAACAGGTTCTTTCTCTACTTAACCAATTCTATTTTCTAGCGCTCAAAAAATGAAATCTTGCCAGGTGTGGCGGCGCATCCCTGTAACCCCAACCACCTGGAAGGCTGAGGCAGGGGGATTGCCACGAATTTGAGGCCAGCCTGGGCTACACAGTGAGTTCAAGACCAGCCTGAACTGTATAATGAAACCCTGTCTCAAAAGAACAAAAAAAAGTGCTTATCTGTCATTCCAGCAGAGAAATGAGATGTGCAAAGAACAGGGGTTCTCGGCTTGGTCAACCGTCACCAGTAGCCGAGGAGATGAAAACCAGGATGCACAGGAAGACGCAGAGGCGCTGCTGGTGCTGCGGCCAGCCCTGTGCCATAGAGACCATCACGCAGCGAGCAGCCCCACCCTCAGCTGCGCCCTGGCCTCGTCCCATGTTCAGTCTGAGTGATAACCATCTCGCAAGCAGGCAGCCAGTGGGGTCCTTAGGATTGTGAACTGCACACAAAGAGCCACTCATTAGCTGACTGTCCTGTTCCCCGCCATCCCACCCCAGACAGACACAGCGTCTGACACAGGCGACACCCACACATGGCACTCGTGTCTACTGGGCATCCCAGAAAGCATCGCACTTGTCCCAGGGAGATGTTTATACACGTCACCACCAGCACGGAACGGAGGATGGAATGTCAGAGAAACAGAACTAAAATACAAATAAATAAAGATCATAATAGCCAGGCATGATGGCACATGCCTGTAACCTCAGCACCTGGGAGGCTGAGGTAGGAGGATTGCTGCAAATCCAAGGCCGGTCTGAACTACACAGTGAGACCCTATCTTTAAAAAAAATCACAGAAAAATGAATCTGGAGGAAGCAGCAGATATTTTGAAAGCTATCAATTTACAGAAATCATTTGGCCTTTATCATTATCAGAAAAAAACCTCAAATGGCACTACTTTTATCAATAAAAAGTCTTTAATTCCATTATTTATCCTTAGGTTCAAAGTAATCAATATACAGATTTAACGTAATCCTAAAAGAAAAATTTTGTTTGAATATGGAAACTGATGTAATTGATGCTAAAATATATATGGAAATACAAAGGAACAAACCACGTGCCAGAGGACAACACCGGAGGGCTTCTTCCAGCAGACACGGGCTTGTTTTAAGTCTACAGCGACACAGTGCGCTGCAGGTGGAAGAACGGACAAACACGACCAACAGACAGAATGCATAGCTCCCGCGGAGCGCCGGGAGCCGGCCGACTCAGAGGTTGAGAACAGCCGAGGTGGGGACTCCTCGACTGGGGCGAGAGCGGTACGGGGAAGAGAAAACCCTCCGCGTGAGCTGCAGGCACCAAGGAAAGGAATAAAACTGCCGCGCCCTTGGGTAAAGGTCTCTCCTGCTCCAGAGACCGCGCGCGCACAAAGAGCACCAACCGTGAAGGGAAAAGCCGTCAAATGAGGCTGCATTGCAAGTGAGGCTTCACTTCATCATAGGGGCTGCACTGGGCACAGACGGGTAACTGCTGCACGGCCGGGAGCCAACAAGGACACGGAACTGCAAAGAGGGGCGAGGCTCGCGTGGCAGCACGCGGTCAGCCCCACGCGGCGACACCCAGGGCGGCGCTATCTATAACGAGCCCGGCCGGAGACGGCCCTGGATGTCCAGCAGTCACGGCCGGAGTCGGGAAGTCCTGAGTATTCATTTATCCAACAGAACCCTGAACAGCACTGAAAAGGGACAGGGTGCAGAGGCGGCACGGCGGAGGGGTCACACAAAAACGGTGCTCTGTCAAAGACACCACACAGCGGGAGGCCACACGCTGGCGAGCAGAGGCCTGAGGCCAGCACGTGTGCGCCTGCCTCGCGGCACAAAGCGGCATCAGACGGCAGGTGAGTCACACACACACACGGGACCAGGGGGAAGTGGCTGTTCTCCAGGTGCAGAGTCGCTGGTTGGAATGAGAACGTTCTAGAAGGAGCTAGTGGTGTTGGCTTGTTGGCTGTACCATTATACATATACTTCCTACCGTTCACCTGAGTTCTGAACACGGCTAAAGCGATCACATAGGTTCTGCCACAACAGACAAAGGAAAAAAGGAAACATAAATACAAGTGTACTCACGGGGAAAGAAACCCCAGTACATTACTAAATTCAAAAAGAAACCCTGCAAATATTACTGTCTCCCGTTCTGTGTAAATGGCTAACTGGCTCAATGTCTTAGTTAGTATATTTAATAACATTTTGTTTTTTTGCTATGCAGTTCAGGCTGGCCTTGAGCTCACTTTGTAGCCCAGGCTGGTCTTGAACTCACGACCCTCTTGACTCAGCCTCCTGAGTGCTCCAGTTACAGGCACGCACCTGCACAAGCAGCTCATTTAATAGAATTTTTACTAAACAAGAAGTTTTTATTGAGGGGCTAAATGTTCAGCCATGTGCTGAGATAACAGAAAATGAGGCAGACCTGCCACACAGGGTCACAGTTTGCTTGAGGACCCAACTCCCAGGCAATGATCAGGAAACACTACACAGAACATGGCCACCGGCCTGTCTCACAGAGGAGCAAATGGGCAAAAGTTACAGAAAACGAGTTAAGAACCAGACACGCTACCGCTGGTCTCAGGAAGGAGGGTACCGCGGGTTAGATGGAGAAGGGTGCCCAAAGGTCCCAGATGTTCCGAGGGGGGCTCTAACCCATCCATGGGTGGACTCACTGGTTAGATCACAACTCGGTGGCGATGGAAACCCGGGAGCCCAGCCTCCTCTTGGGACGCGACCTTGGGCACTGTATCTGGCTGCGGCCTTTGGGCTCCCTCCTGGCTTTCAGCTCCCTTTGGGCCCGGCACTGGCCAGCTGCGGCCTGGAACTGTGAGCCACAGTAAATCTTCCCTCCCCTAAGATGTTCTGCTCAAATACTGACTCACACAGGGGGCTGGAGCTGAGTGGTAAGAGGCAGGTGAGTTTTGAACACACAAAAACTTCCGGGGCACAACTACTGAAATGACAGAGGCAGAGGGCCCCAAGGCCATGGACCTGCAGGTGAATGTGGGTAAAGGAGCCTGCGGGCATGTCCCACCTGCCAAGTGGCCACTCAGTCCCCTTTTCCCAGACTAGGTGATGCTTCCAGGGAAGCAGCTCCCAGCGCAACCATGGCAACACATCCTGCTCCCTCCGCCCTGGAGAACTGCTGGCCTTTGCAGCCCACTTCTGAACACACTAGTGTGCTTGGAGTCTGCAACTGGTACAAAATGCCCTGATGGCCTCTCCAACGCCGGTCACTCTCTTTGCTAGTAGCTTCGTTTAAACCAGGTAAAATTAACACTCCTGGTTAAATGGTCTTCAGTCATTCTCCTTTACTTCAGTTCTCCTATCCAAGAAATGTTTTCTTTTATACAATGAATATGTTTCTTAAAATGGGTAATCAAGTTTCATGAAAATATCTATAAATGTACACACACATAAATGTACATACACGATCCCTCACATAAGTACATGGATTACAATCTTTCCACAGTCTCTTTCTAATCTAGCTGATGTAACTTTAATTCCTATAAATCTTAACCGCACTCTCCTGCCTCCTAACATACGTGCATGCACACTTAGCATCATTTGAAGTGAAGAATTAACGGTGTCAATGCATAGAGCTCTTATTATTCCTACCTTAAAGTTCTGTTGGTGAACCCTTGTCTCTAGCCAACAGTACACAGGACTGTTTTCAGGTAAGCTCATAATAAAACATTTGGCACAAGTAAGACAGACAACGAACAACTTCTAACTAATTAACTAACAACTTAATTAAAAATTAACTTGTTTTAAAAAGAGCTTCAAATTTTAAGCATTAATTTGAAAAGTGTCATAAAAATTTTAACGTTAAAATAATTTTATATTTAAAAATTTACTAGCAAGAGAAATAGGAAAAACTATATGCAATTTTATCTGTAACTTTCTGACCTAGTGAGAAAAGCAATCCAGAGAAACAAGATTTAAAACTTAAAAAGACGGGACTGGGGATTTAGCTCAGCGGCATAAGCGCCTACCTTGCAAACTCGTGGTCCTGAGTTCAATACCAAAAAAGCCCAAAAACAAACAAACAAAACAAACCTTAAAAAGAGGAGTTTAAATGATCCAGCACAAAATGTGATTGTCACTCAAGAAAGTCAAGCTACTCTCATACAAAAAAAAAAAAAAAATTCATAAACTACTTAGTGTGCTTTTTTTTTTTTTGTACCAGGGATCGAATCACAACCTTGCGCTTGCCAGGCAGACACTTATGCCACTGAGCTAAATCCCCAGCCTCCTTAGTGTGTTTTAACATACACAAAAGGTTCATATGTGAAGCCTTCTCCTTTACAATGACTGCATCCATTCTCATGCCTTACATCCCTGCACTGCTGGGTATGGTGGCACATGCCTGCAACCCCTGCAAAGCTGGCTGAGCCAGGAGGATTACTGTGAGTTGGAGACCAGTCTGGGCTACAAAGGGAGTTCAAGACAAGCCTGAACTACATAGTGAGACCCTGTCTCAAAAAAACAAACAAACAAAAACAAAACTATACCCTGAGGACTCCATTTCTCCCTCCTGCTGGCCTGCTTCCCTGAACCCAAGCTCACAGGCACAGCTGCCTGGCACATTCACCTCAAAAGTAACACACCCACCAGGAACCTGCCGTTGTTCACTTTCTGTAGCCTCCCCAAAACTCCACTCGTCTAGTCAAAGAAAACAAGTAGGTGGGCGTGGTGGTGCACACCTGCAATCCCAGCACTCTGGAGGCTGAGGCAGGAGGATCACGGCAAGTTCAAGGCCAGTCTGGGTTATGGTGAGACTCTGCCTCAAAAAATACTGTGTTTGCTGCCAGTGATAAAAACAGCTGCCATTTCAGTAAAAAGCAACTTCATTCCTCCAGTTAGTCTGAAACTCCCAGCATCCCACATCTAACCAAGAACAAGCCCAGTGGGCTGTGCCTTCAGGTATCTACAGGATCTGACCCTCTGTGTGCTGCACCATTGGGTCTGCTGTGTAAAGGGCCCAGAGTGCGATCCCAGCTTCCTCCCTTGCTCTCCCAGACAATGGTAGTCCCGGAAACTCTATGGAAACACGCATCACATTACTGCCTCTCAAAATCCACCAAAGGCTTCCCAACCTGCATGAGCACAGGTCAGAATTCTTGAAATGACCAACAAGGCCCTCTTTCACCAGTTATCTCCCCCATCCCCATTTTACCTCTAGCCCTGCACACACCCTGCCCTGGCTCTGCCTCAGGACCTTTGCACCTGACCTCCCCTGTAAAAATGCTCCATCCTGCACTTCTATATAAGGTAAGATCTTTATTCAAATGCTACCGCCCCAGCCTGGCCTCTCTAGCCACCTTAACTAATATCACATCTCTATGTTGTTACACTGAAGTCCACCGGTGCATTTTGTGCTCTGAATGGCCTTTTTACTCAAGTATATGTTGATCATTTAGAAAATACAGATTCATGGGCTGACATAGGTCCCTCAAGTAATGTTTCATTATGATATATCAAAATATCAGATCTGTAAATACTAACATCAATCAATACGACAGTGACAGATACAAGTTCTCTAAAATTCTAATTTTCTCTGTAAAGCTAAAATTTTATCCAAACGTTGCCAATGATACAATTTTAGCTTCCATTGAGATTACTGGGCCACTGGTATGCACATTTTAAATTCTGACAAATTCACGAAACACTCACAGGAAAGTCTGTACCACTCTTTACAACCTAAAGCTGCATAATCGTCACTACCCGAATATAAGTAATTCTCTTTTCAAACGCTAAATTTAAGGAAGATGGTAGCATACATTTGCCTGCCTAACCCTAAAACAGATCTAATGTTTCAAAATAAGTAAAACCCAGGTACCTCGATTTAATTAGCTGAAGTGAATACCAGTTGTAAGAAAGCAAAACCTCACCTGCGAGTGACGGTGCATGCCTGTAATCCTGGCTACAAGGGGAAAAGGACATGGGAATGACAAATTTGAGACCAGCCTGGGCAACTTTGGTTTTTTTTTTAAACAAGGTCTCACTATGTAGTCCAGGGTGACCTTGAACTTGAAGTGATCCTCCTGCCTCAGCCTCCTGGGTATACTGTCATTATAGGCATGTACCACCACGCCTGGCTAGTGAGACCTTTTTTAAAAATAAAAACTAAAAAAGGGTTGGGGATACAGCTAAGTGGCAGACTGCTTACATAGCATGTGTAAGGCTCTAGGTTTAGTCCCCAGTACTGGAAGTAAAAAAGAAAGAAAATCTCTGCCAGGTGCGGTGGCATGGGGCAGGTAGAAGCAGAAGCCGTGTATCCTCCACGCAGCAGGAAAGCTGCTTCCCACAGAGCTCCAAAGTGAAGATTTTCAAGTCCTACTAACATAGTAATTAAAAAGGTGGAAGATCAGAGCTCCAAAGTGAAGATTTTCAAGTCCTACTAACATAGTAATTAAAAAGGTGGAAGATATTAGTGTCCCCAGGATCTGTGGTTCTAAACCTTTTGCAGGGCACAAATCACTGTGAGAATATGATGAGAATTCTGTGTGGACCAAGTAGCAAAACATCTACACTGGCACTCAGGGCTAAGAACAATTGAGTACAGACCCTGACACCAATGAAGTTCAAACTCCCAAGGAAAGAAAGGCTCTGGAACTTGAAAATGGCTTTGTCCTAGGTCAACAGTGAACAGAAGCAGAATCAGGCAAAAAATAAATTCAAACATGCTTTGAGCAAAGCCATCATTTTCTTGTACAGAACAAGTTCCACTAGAGACAACTATAGCAACAAAAAAGCTAACTAAGCAGAATTGAAACAAGTGCCTTCATTTCACAAAGTTCCTTGGTGGCCTAAGCTGCATGCATAGGGACAAATTTGACCAGAAATCTTGAAAAGCACTCACCGTGTTCCACAAAAACATTGCAGTGTGGGCCCCCATGCCTCGATGATTCCTTTTTCCCTGCTCCTTTGATAAAATGCAGGGCGGGCAAACTTGGCCTTCTTTGGTCCCCAAGAACTTTTCCAGGCTGCTGCCCCATAAAGCAAGGATGGGCACCCCTTGTCAGAAGAGGGTTCAAGATCTTCCAGAACAGTCAGTGGGCTTGGAAGGAAAACAGTACCGAGCTGGGTTTCACATTCACTGCAGCTTCCCACGACAGCAACTGAGTCCAAGCTCAGGAAGATGTCTTCCACAAGCAAGGGAAGCTGAGTTCAGACTGTCACATGTAAACAGGAGTTCCAATGATTTCCACAGTTTATCAGTTTTAATTACAATGCAACCCAAAAGTTTCTTGAAGTACACCGCATGGAATGAGTAATTTTCTTTTTCGAGGAGAAAAAGTTAAAACAGAAATATTCACAGGGGTTGCTGAAAAGGAACAACGACACGAAATTCATTTCAATTCCCAAGCATAAAGGAAACGTTGACCATCTTCCCATGCTTCTCCAGAACTTTTCCTGGGGCCGCCACCGTTCTCCTATCTCGGTTTCTCCACCCTTCGCCGCTCTCCGGAAGAGGACACAGGTCACTCAGCCTTCACAGAAAGCCTGCCCTCCAATCAGACTGGGCAAGAATGCGTTGCCAGCAACTTTTAAGCCGGCTTTTTAAAAGGCCTGTGAAACCAATCCAGACTTTCCCTTTCCATTAAAGTTTGTGGCTTCACTGAGTCCGGGGGGCCCGTAGGTGACATTGGAAGAAAAGTCAGGGCATCAGAGGCTCTCGGGAGTTACCTGGGGGACAGGGGAGGCCACCTGACAGCGGGAAGGGGATTTGAATGGGGGGCTCGGTGGGCAAACTTGAGGCAGGGGTCTGGAGCAAAGGGTGGCTCGGGGGGAAGAGCAGGATCCCAGGACAGGGCATGGGGGGCTTACTCGGGGGTCGACGCTCCTCCGGCCTCAGGAAATGAGGTGTCCCAGGTCGGGGCAAACAGCCTACCCCGGGGTCCTGATCCGGGACAGGGGTGTAAGGGACGAAGCTCTCGCGGCCCCGAAGTCGGGAGGCCGTCACGGGGGGGAGGAGGCCCGGCCGCTTCCGCTGCCCGCAGCCCGGGGGTCTCGGTCCAAGACACCCCCTCCCCCGGCTCCGGACACCGCCGCCGCCGCCAAACAGTTACATTCCCCGAGTCCCTCCGAGGAGACCCAGCCTCCCCCGGCCGGCGGGGCCGTAGAACACCGAAGGGCTTGTCCGCCGCTGGACAGGGACCCGGACCCGGCTCCGGCTCCGGCTCGGGCTCCGACTCTGACTCCGACTCCGACTCAGACTCCGGCGCCGCTTAGGGACACACACCGACCTCCGCGGCCGCCATGATGGATTACGAGCCGCTCCACAACGAGGCCAGGCCCCGCCCCCGGCCCCGCCCCCGCGACACCCGGCGCCCGCCTCGTGGGGACCCGGGGCACCCCCGGAGCCGGCTTCTCGGGATGCCGCCGCACCTGCCGGCTTTCGTGTCACCACCTGCGACAGCGCGGCGCCCCCACGACCTTTTACGTGTGGATTTTCAGATCGCAAGGTGAGCGGTAAGGAAGCGCCTGCCTTCTCTGTACTACCATTGGTCACTGGAAATCCGGATCAGGCTGCTGTCCTCCTTCCTATTGGTCGAAGAGAGCAGTAGGGCGAGAGCTGTCAGCCAGCCGTATTCGGCGCGGCCGCGGGGCGTGCCGGGAGCTGTGGTCCGCGGAGCCCCCGGGTCCCGGCTCCGGAGCGCCAGTCCCGCCCTCCTAGGAGCCGGTGGATTCTCGCTTCAGCCGGCCTCTGTCTCTGCACGAGTAGGGAGACCGTGGCGGAGAGCCAGAGCGAGGGGAAACTGCGGATTGGATTTTCCCAGATCCGGAGTTGGATTATTACTTCCCTGAGCCTCATGAGGGAGAAAATTTGGCCCGCTCCCGAAAACCAAGGCATTTGGTGTCTCTCATCCCACCAACATAAATACTAGACCTAGCAGAGGACACAGAACGCAGGTATTGGAAGTGTTGCTGACCAAGTCCGTGGCATGTTTGGGGACTATCGGGAGGCTCACTCACTGAAGAAACACCGTTCGTTAGGAGTGTTTGCCACGTGCAATCATAGATGTTTGCAGAACAAACCTGTAGCACTGCACAGGTGAACACGCATTCGCACAAAAACACCTCGACGTTAGCCGGGCAAACGCCCACTTTGGGGTCTTGCAGGCCTACAGCTAGCACCTTCTGCGACTCGGTCCTCTTTCTTCACTCTCCCTACACCCCACAGAACATCTAACCCAAGATCTCGCTTAACCCACCCTATAACGCAATGAGGCGCGGACCGGTAGTTGACATTCCTTGTCCCTCAAGTGAGGAAAGGAGAGGCGTGACTTACACGGATCACTCAGCTAGTAAGTCACTACAGCCCAGCAGGACCTTGCTCCAAAATTCATGGATTTTCTACCGCACCATTCAATATCAAATATTGTAACTCTTGAGCCAATGTTAAGCAATTTGTCTTTCGCAAGTGGCTACTAGTATCAGAGGGCACCGCCACCGCGGAATGTTTGCTAGGTATTTCAGAAGTGTTTCTGCTAGACTAAGAAACGATTTTCCATAATGGTACAGCGCACAGGGGAAACAGAGATACCGAATGCAAAACATGAAAACTTGCACACAAACTTACAACTGGAAGTTTAAACTTCAGTGCCCTTTGATTATCTGACCAACTACCTTATCGTGATTACTACTGTTAACTTTTCTTTTTTGAAGATTTGCGTTTTTATTCCTATTTATGCTTTATTAATTTCCTAACCTCTGACTTTTTTTCTTTCTGTTGAATACTTGGGGATTGAACCCAGAACCTCACCCAGGTTATGCAGGCACTGGACCACCGAGCTACATCCCTACCCAGACATCGCATTCTTTCTTGGCTGGTTTGGCTTAAAATTGGGCAATCAGAACTTCTAACACACACTTCTTGTGCTGGGGATACAGCAGCTGGGGCAGGGGGAACACTTCATATGGGGACAAAGGGACAAGCAATAAGTAACTTTCCAGAGATCTGTCTCAATGTTAGAAATTAAATTTCTGGATCCATAACGTTTCCATCAGCCCAACTGTCTTCCAAAGGACTGCTTTGTGCCTCTCCTACAGCTCCAGTCTGTTCCTGGCTCACAGCTGTTAACAGGCTCAGTCAAGCCAGTCACCTTACCCTGCTGAATGGATTCTTCACCTATAAGCAGGGGTCATGGCTGCTCACTGTATTGGGTCATCACGAGGCCCGAACTAGGCTTGATCTTAGCCAAAAGGCTGAGCAGCATTGATGAGGCCCAAACTAGACTGGTTTTCCACGGAGACTGGGATACACAGTCCCTGGAAGCTCGTCACTGGTCTCCAGTTTTCACGTCTGTTGCTTCCTAGTTTTAGGTGATTCCCAAGCCCCAGCTGTATGTTTTCCAAGAGATGTAGAATGTAGAAGTTTTTAGTAACACTGGAGAATACTTTGAAGGACTTAAAACTAGAATCCAGAGCACAATAACCATCAATGCTGGTGCAATGTTGCCCGAATCTCTTTAAGCTCATATACTTTTATTAAAAGTGATTCAGTTTGGTCTAATTTTGTTCTCACTTTTATAAAGCAGAGCTCAGCGTGACTACCTACTGCAATTACTTAACAAGGGCGCCCTCTAGTGGGTCGTGGAAAGTGGGTAATCACCAAAGGGTGCTTGCAGAAGGGTCTCCTCTGGTCAGCTGTTAAGGGTAATTAACCACTAATCTGCGTCCAGCAGACACTGAATAAAGGGCTTCAACTGGCAGCCAGGGAGAAGCCAGGCCAGGATGATACGGGAGCGGAGCGTGGGTGGGACACAGGCTCCACTCTTTCGCCTTCCTTCTGCCAGGAGGTATACAGCCTGGGGAATGTTCTCAAGAATGAAGGAAGAAGCCAGGCGTGGTGGCACACTCCTGTAATCCCAGCACTCGGGAGGCTGAGGTAGGCGAATCGTTGCAAGTTCGAGACCAACCTGGGCTACAAAGTGAGCCCAAGACCAGCTTAAACTGCATAGCGAGTTTTTCTGTCTCAAAGACAGAAAAAAAAAAATGATGGGAGAGCCAACTTCTTCCACTTACAACAGAGAATACTGCTATCTGCAAATTCCTCAAAACAGGTAACACGTGGGATAAAACAAAAGTGAAATAAGAAGGTGTCTATTGGTTAGTGTTGTAAAGAAACATGCCATTTAATGAAAAAAAGCCAAAGTGTATTTAAAACTGTCAAATGCAGTGGTCAAAGTTAGTGCTGCTGCCAGGAGCAGCACTCCTGTCATCCTAGCACCCAGGAGGCTGAGGCAGGAGAATTGCCGTGAGTTCAAGGCCAGCCAAACTGCACAGTGAGGCCCTGTGGCTCAAGTAGAGTGGCACATCCCCAGCCAGGAGAGAGTTGTGTCTGAGTCCTCCTTCAACACTATCCAGCTATTACCCAGAGGACAAGAACAGCAACCAACATCAATACACTGGAAATATTTTTAAAAAGGTACACCAGACGTGCAAAATTAAACACACTTGCATGTATAGTGCCTTTAAAAACATCTTTCCTGAAACCTAAGTCAGGGCACCACTCAACAGTCGGCAAGGTTACAAGAACAGGAAAGCTACCACTCCTCAGTGAAACCCTCAGTATCTTGTCTTCACCTTTAACCCCGTGTGTGTCACTACTTTAATTAGAGAAGGAAAACTGCTGTTTCCCATTTTTCTCACTTTGTTTTCTTCGCATTTATCAGAGCACCCAAAGGTACAACGGGCCCAAAACATTCATTTTTCTGTTACCAGAGCAACTTGGCTTCTTACAAACTGCCCTTGAAGGCAGGGCAGGGTCAGACAGCCGGGGTTGGGGTCTAGCCTCTGTCACCCCAAAGACCACGCACGGTGAATGAGGCTCAGCCAGGCACAGGCTGCGGGGAAGCTTTATTCTTCCCAGTGACCGCTGGGTTAGCTTTACCAACCATATCCTCCGTGTCACATGTGCCTTAGAGGAGGAGGAGGAGCACAGACCATTTCGGGGTCAGGGATGCCACATTCTCCACCAGGGTGACCTCACGGGATTGTGCTTCAGGAGTGGAGGGAAGACAAAGGATGCTTCGTGCTATTCCAGGAGAGGAAGCCGTCCGGCTGGGACATGGTGCATCGCAAAGACCTGAGATTACCTTCTTCTGCCAGGACCTGCCAGGCCGCAGGAGCCAGAGGCACTGCTACCCCCAAGCCCCTTGTCCGGTAATGAGAGAAAGCAGGCCCAGGCTGGAGCCTGGGGGCTGGGGACAGTTGCTCCACTTGGAACAGGTGAGTCAGGAGTCTGTCAGATCTGGCTGGGCTGCGCAGGGACCCTCCACTTCCCACACCCGCTCCAGAGAGGCAAACTGTCCCCTCCGCAGAGGCCTCTCCTCATCCCTCCTGCTCTAAAAGCCTCTGGCGAGTTTCCAGCACAATCTCCTCCATGACTTCTGGCTTGAGGATATCTTTGATCTGAAAAAGATGGGAGATAAGGTTTGTGTTCATCAAGAAACCAGCTAGAAAGGAGCAGCAGAGCTAACTCGGAAGCCACACGTGCTTGGTGGACAGTTTCGGCACTGTCCTCTTAGAGGAGTGGAAGTGGCAGGGTGCCGTCTACCAGAACCAGCCTGAGGCAGCAGCAGGGATCCCTGGGAGGCAGCCCACAAGAATGAGGGTGTTAGTCTGACATTCATGGAGAAGATGGCTGGAATATGGGACAGGGAAGATGAGGTCAAGAAGGCTGCTGTCACAAAGGAGTCCCCCTGGAACCCCAGCCGCATCCCGCATCCTCAGCCTGACAACAGACAGTGAGAAGACTGCAAGTTCCTGGGGACAGACCTGCCAGACACTAAGGGACCCAGTAACAGTGTTTGGGACACATGACCAGGGACCTGAAGAAACCCAGAGCTCAGCGAGAGGAAGGGAGGTGGCACCTGATGGGGAAGGGACGCCTCGTAGCAGTACAGAATGCTGGTGTCGTACAGCATCATCCTCTGAGTGACCAGCGAGACGACGCAGTTCCGGAGCCGGGAAATCACCTCTCGATCAGCCAGCGACACAGGCTGTAGGGACACGAAGGGAAGGGACAGCACCAAAGTAAGGAGCGCCTTGGGCACCACAGGAAAGACCACTGGTGACATGGACAGCATCGCTCCAGAGGCCATGCAGGCAGACAGCCACCTTGGGGAGACAGCGTGGCTTCCTCGGGGACTGTCCCACTGTTGCCCTGCATAGCATCCCGAACAACCACCTCTGCCAGCAAAGGACCAGCCCCACGTCCCTCCCTTCCTGGGAATGCAGTCAGCTACCATGACCCTGCCTGATGGAAATCCAAGCTCTCCTGGGCTACAGCAATGACACACACTCACACACTGCACAGTGACACTCACACAGACAGCGCTGGTCTCCTGCAATTAAACCACCTAGCGATGCTGTAGCTTCATTCAGAAGTGCTCTCTCTAGGCAATGACAAAGTCACCTAACACCGACATCTGACATCTCCACACCGGGCCCAACGTTAAATGACACAACGTTGCAGTTTAAACTTTGCAGTGTGTCCCAAACACTGTTATTGGGTCCCTTAGTGTCTGGCAGTTTGCATGCCTGTCATCCCAGCTACTCAGGAGCTGAGGAAGACGATCATAAGTTCAAGGTCAGCTGGGGCAACTTAGATAGACCCAGTCTCAAAATTAAATTGGGAGGCAGGTGTGGTGGCCCATACCTGTATCCCAGCACTCAGGAGGCTGAGGCTGGAGGATTGTTACAAGTTTGAGATCAGCCTGGGCTACAAAGTTAGTTCAAGCCCAGCCCACACTGCATAGCCAGACCCTGGCTCAAAAAAAGACAAAAAAATAAAACAATTAAATTGGCTGGGACCCAGCTCAGTGCAAAGCTGGGTTCTATTCCCAGTACCGGAAAGGAAGAAAGCCGGTCCCGCCTGCCCCCGGCGCTCAGCGGCAGCGCCTCACCTCCAGGTCTGCGATGAAGCCCCCCGCGTCCTCCTCTCTGTGCTCCGGGGTCGGGTAGATCCAGATAAAGCCATTGTTCCCCAGGATCACAGAGGCACCACACGGCAGGTCGTGGAAGTGGGTCTTCTGCCGCTTCACCAGGGAGGGGGAGACCTGCACCAGCACGCCCTGGCCGAGCTGTGGACAGGGCGACAGGGCACAGGCGTCACTGTGAGCACATGCTGGGGGTGACAGTGGCTTCCAGAGCACAGCCGGGCTGCAGCCAGGTCAGCATGCTTCCTGTTTATCAGCGCCATCGCAGCACATGCAACAGAGCTCCTGTGTGTTTGTGCAGGAAACCCTTCTGCATCCCCAGGCTGGTGACACATCTCAAAGCTGACTGTCATGCCCTGGTCACTTCCCTTTGTAGGCTCGGGGCAGGCTCACCTGGGGAGCAGTCAGGGAGGCTCCAGACCTGGGGTCCTGCCCCGTAAGCCAAGCTCGTACCTCACCCCAAACACCATGTTGTCAAGAGTGGGGTGTGGGACCCCTGCCAGTGAGGGGTCTGCGGCCCCAGCCCTGAGGGTCAGCATGCTCCATGCGGTGCATCTATTCCAGTGTGCCACGGTGGGTGGCCGCTGCTCCTCCCCGAGGGCAGGGGTTTCCCTACAGAGCCAGGAAACTAGAAGCACATGCCACCAAGCTGCCTCCATCATGTAACCTCACATGGGGCGGCAGAACTGCACTCAGCGGCTCAGGCGACAACCCTGTCTTTGCTGGCAATGAGATCCACTTTACTGCGCTGACCACAACTGGGGACGGAGGGCTGCCCTGTCTCAGCCTCCCCGCCTGGCTCCAGCATGCACCACAGAGACAGGACAGCAGAGCTCATGGCCCGGCTGAGGGGCACTTCTGCCACACAGGAAGGGATAAAGATGTCGGCACTCGGGTGCCAGGGTTCTCCTGGCCAGCATGGCAGGGGTTATGGACCGGAAGCCTCGGTCAGCAAACAGCGACAGCAAGAGTGCGACTTACTTTTCCATACCTCAGGCTCCTCGTGTGCAGAGAGACGGCTCCGTCGGAGAACACCGCCTGGACCTCCGCCTGGTCGGGCGGTGAAGGAGCAAACGGTAGGCTGGGCGTCCCTGCTCTCTCTCCTCCCGCCCAGCCCATCACCAGCCATCCTTCCTGACCACTTACACGGCCTAAGAGGACATCAATGTGACCTTGCCTCTCCCCTTGGGCGACATGGACACCTTGACATGAACAACACCTTTTCTGCTCCCTGGGATAAAGTTTAACACTGAGAACACGTGAGTCTGACTACCACACGGGCTCCCGGGGCTTCTGTGACCCAGAACTGCTGCAGAGCCCCGTCACAGGACCGGGACTCAGGTCCCCGAGACGATGACCAGCTCCTGCACGGCAGACGCGAGCAAGCCCTGGGAAAGCACGTGGCCAGGACGCAGCGAGCAGGATACACTGATGAGGTCCCCTTCCTGCAGGAAGCCGCGCATGGCCAGCTCATCCTCCGCGGATCTTCTCCTCTGAGACAGAAACCACGTGCTCAGGCTGGACGCCCCGGCCCCTCCCCCACTCCCTTCTCTTCTACTTCTTCAGATCCGTGAAGCCAACCGTGACACACAGACCCTCAGCACCGTGCTCTAAGAGGAGGTGACCTGAGGTCCTGGAGAGAACAAGGCAGGCACCACAACTGCCATCCGGAAGAGCCCTCTCCCGCTTCCTCTCGGATTCCCTCCATCCCTCGGCCACCAGCTCCGATGCCAGTGTGCACTTTCCTCAATGCAATCAATCCTTATTTACTCTCCCACTGTCAGGCACTGGGGACGGTCATCTCCTGCACCCTGCTGTTCTGCAAGGTCCTCAGCGCTCCCCAGCCAGCGCCTCCCACCGGCGCAGCACAGCCAGCCCCTCTGTAAGTCACCACCGGGCCGCACTGCGCTCTGTGGAGGACACTGCAACTGCAACCCTGGCACAATCCAATGCCACTCGACTTGCAAACCCCATCTAAAGGCAGCTCCTCAAGGGACACTCGCTGTGCAGAGCTGACACCCAGAAAAGGAGACCCAGCAGCAGCGACATATAGGCAGGCCTCTGCCCAGCTGTGCTGAGACCCCATTCCCGGCTGCTTCTGATCTTACACACACCAGGGGCTACCTGGGTTGAGACCCGGGGCGGTGGAACATGCAGGCAGCATCCTCCACCACTAAGTAAGGCACAGGCTCAATGGCGGGCACCACCGCTCTCGCGGGCCAGCAGGGCCCTTACCAGTTCTCCACCCGGGAGGTTCATGGACGAGAGCAGCAAGACTGAATCCAGCCTGGAGTTGGTATCCACCTTCCACCGCTTCTGCTGAACCTGCACACGACAAGGTGCACACTGGACACACTCCGAGAGAAGCGCTCACGTAAGTCTCAAGACAGCAACAACCAGCTGTGGTGGGGCACACGCGCCTGCAGTCCCAGCACGGGGGGTAGCTGAGGCAGGAGGATCGCCAGGCTGAGGCCAGCCTAGGCTACATGAGACCCAGTCTCCAGGGCGGGGGAAGAGGGGGCTAACCAATAATCCCAAATGTAACAAGCTGGCACTCACACCACAGCCCCATGTCAGGAACACCTTTTTAAAATAACTACATGCAGACCACCCGCCCCACACCCCAAGTCACCCAGCAGCCTTCACTACATCCAGCAGATCTGACCCCAGCTTTACCTCTGTGATTCTCCCCACTACAATGTCTCCCACTTCACCATTGTACCTGGAAGAGAAAAGGAGAGGTCAGCCTCAGTGAGTAGGCCTTTCACTGGCCAAGCGCCCTTGGAGATTTCGGCTGAACAGGAGGAGGAACTGAGTAAGCCCCGCGCCTAGCAGACTCACAACTGTGCCACCTGGACTCGGCTCCGCAGGCCAGCACCGTGGCCTGCACAGTGTCCTTTAACTAGCCTTACACCAGTCGTGTGTGCCAAGCAGTTCCCCCAAACGTGCCTATTCCGTCTGAGCCGGCGTGGTGCTGGGCGCCGAGGGCCCGACTGAGGGTCATCGCCAACAGTGTAAAAGCAGACCTGGAGGGGAGGGTGGTGCTGTGGGTCCTCCTGGGGAACCCTGTCATGCTGGCTTCCTGATAGGAACTCAGCTATTCTCATTGGAGGAGCTCAGGTCCTCACTGACACTGAGGATGGCTGCAGTTCTTTTTGGGGGAGCCCTGGTCCTTACTGTGAGCGTCACTTCCTGGCTCCAGTGCAGATCCCTCAGCTGCTGGCACAGATTCTTCACCCCACTGATGCAGACTTTCAAGCTTCCACCGCTGACCCTTGGGCCTTCCCAGGGCAGATCTTTGATACAGACTTGCCTGACACATTGTCGTGGGCTCTAGGCAGGCTCTAGGCCTCCAGCTGGAATCTCGGAGGACATCGCCACGGGACACAGGCCCTCAGCTGGATTCTTTGGGTCTCTGGTATATGGACAGATCTCCTGCACTCTTTTGCATTTGACTCTTTGGGTGAATATTACAGTCTTATAAAGGATGAGTTCTGTATCAAATCCTTTTCCTGTAAACACTGACAGCACTTGTGGAACATTGGATGGGCTCCGCACTGGCCAAATGAGGACAGAGGTTGAGCCAGACACTATGCCACTATGCAAAGGGACTCGTTGCTCACTGCCTGGCTCCCGGTTCCTTATTCTCTCTTTTTGGCCCTTGTTCACCCTGGTACTAGCTCACAAGTCTGCCACTTAGATGCCCTGGGGGCATTTTCAAATGCCAGCCCAAAACAAAGCTTTCCAGCAGCTCCCATGTCATTTCCCAAGGTACTCAGGTTAACAACTTTGGGGAGTGACCCTTGATTCCTGTCTCAGGCTCTGAGCCAAGTCTAGCAGCAAATCCCATGGGCTCTCCCCTGAAAACACACACAGGAAACAAAAGGCATCCAAAATATTAAAGAAGACATAAAACCATCTCTTCTCATGGAGGACACATGGTCCTGTTTATAGAAAGTCTCAGCTGGGCATGGTGGTGCAGGCCTGTGATCCCAGCCATTCAGGAGACTGAGACAGGAGGATCACCAAGGGTTCAAGGCCAGCCTGAACAACATAGCAAAACCCTGCCTCAAAAAATAAACAAAAATACAAAGAATATAAAATCCAATATCCTTTCATGATTAAAAACAACAAAAGGACTTATTCAAGGTGCCATCACTCCAGATGATGAATATGGCTCCCTACCCCTTGTGACTCCCCACAGCAGCCAGAATGACCTAATTAAAACCTAAGTCAAGCTAGGCACATGGGCTTATAGTTCCAGCTACTCAGGAGGCTGAGGCAGGAGGAATCACTTGGACCCATGAGTTCCAGATCAGCCTAGGCAATATAACAAAACCCTGTCTCAAAAAAAAAAAAAAAAAAAAACCTCTAAGTTGGATCCTGGCCTTTCTGTGATCCATCCCTTCTGGTGACCCCAGATCACACAAAGAGGAGCTCCTCATGCTCACCACGGCAGGCTACCAGGCTACCATGGCTATTAGGCAGGCAACCGCCACCTGTCACCCCCCCACCCCCGTGCTTCCCTGGCTCACTCTGTCCCAAGCAAGCATTCCCTTGAGGGAAGTGCATAACTTCCGGGTCCTCAGTGAAATACCTCAGGAAAACCATCTCGCTGAATTCTAACAGAAACCCTGCAAAGCAGGTCGTGCTGTTCCACCTCACACTGCGGATGTGGAAACCAAGTCTCGGAGCAGGCAAGCAACTTAAGGAAACTCTGAAGCTGGCACTGATTTGTCCCACCCTTCCTAGGGTCAAGTTCACAACCCCAGACCAACAGCAGGACAGGGCAGGTGGGTGGGGTATACAGACTAAGGGGAGGCAGGAAAAAACCTAGCTAGACCCAGAGAATACACACTTCCGCTCTCACCTGGTTTTCAAGGCTTTCACACAGATCAGCTTGTTTACTCTCTCCACCGAGCCAGCCACAGATGCAATGAGCTTCTCTTCCCCCATGTACGTCCCATGGCCCCTGTGGCAAGACAAGGATACAGCCCTTTTTATTTTCAGACAGGGTCTTACTAAGTAGGTTGCTAAGTTGCCCAGGCTGAGCCTGAACTTGGGATCTTCCTGTCTCAGCCTCCTAGAGAGCTCAGAGTAGAAGGATGTACCACTATGCCCAGCTGACAAATGAATCCTAAGATTTCTTGGCATCCAACAACCTTAAACTAAAAGCTTCAATGCTAACGCTGTAAATGCTGTACTCTTTATGTTTAGGAGGAGGCGATGGCAATTGCCAGCAAAGTTCACAATGGTGACATGCTCATAGGTTCTGCTTTTCTAACGTTATTCTTTTTAACCCTCACTACCCTACCAGATAGTTACAGTTATTACCAGCGTCTTACAGGTGGGGAACTGAGCATGGAAGGGTAGAAGCTCGAAATATGGCAAGGCAGCAGGCCCAGACTCGGCTGCCCGGTCCCAAAGCCTGCCCGGTCCCAAAGCCTGCCAGGCCCCAAAGCCTGCCCTCTTAACTAACGCACCCTTCGGCCCTTCTACCCTGAGACACAAAGTCATGTACAGTGCGGTGCCTCTAGCACCCTGTGTGTTTGCTCTAAGGCCAATCACTGCCCCTAAAACCGAGCCTCAGGCTCCGACAACGAGGGAGGAGGAGACCAAAACAGGGACGCCTCTGTCCCCTCTCGGACGGCAGGAAACCGGGGCCGAGGCCCTGCCCCAAACCTTCCCAGTGCTTGTCCTGCGCGCAAGCCTCAAAGATCTGGACTTCGGAACCAGGAGTGGTGGACCGAGTTCGAGTGCAGCCTGGACTATATAGTGAATTCAAGGCCAATGGGAAGACCTAGTGAGCTCCTGTACTCCGCCCCCAAATTTAGACTTACAGCACAGGATCCAAAATAAAGCCGGCAAAAATCAGGAAGGTTCGGAGTCGAGACGAAACCGCAAGATATAGGGAGCACCGGGGACCCGGCGAGTAGTTTGCTCAGGAGATGCGCCGGGTCCCCTCAACACGCAAAGGGACCAGAGGCCGGGGGTTCCCATTAGCAGTCCACGTGCAGAGCCCCGCAGCCGCTCCTTGCGGCCTCGGGCCCCCCAAATTCCCACGTACCGCATGAAGCCTGTGTCCGTAGTGATCGTGTCCCCCGGCACCACCAGGTGTTTCTTAGTATCGCGGCCCAGGGCTTCACTGAGCGGTTTACGAGCCACTGGAAGCCTCATCTCCATCGCCATCTTGGCGCCAATAGTTTGCGCAGGCGCAGCTCGCCCCCCACCGCCCACTGACGCTAGAGGGAGGCAGGGCTTCGGAGCAGCCACCAATGGGAACGCACAGACTGGCGACCATCTTGACTATTGGCAGCCATGCCGTTTACCGAAAAGGAAAGAAGGAGCCGAGTTGCCATGTTCATTATGGGCAAGGAAGCACTTGTGGAATATATAACAACATTATTGTGGAATAAGAGAATCTCACGTTGTAGAGTGTTTGGCTTTTTACCCAAACTGCCTCGTACTGGAACCTCTGAGTTTCCGTACAACTCTAAGTCTCTGCGATCTGATTATTTTGTGCAAAAGCGCTCAGGAGGATGGGGGTGGTGGATCTCCGGATAACACTGTCTGAAGGATCCGAAAGAATCCTCTGCGTAGGTTCCTAGCGGGAGCCCCAGGAGCCTGCATTTAGCCATCATCTCCACTTTCCACATAGTGCTCCCCATGTCTCCTCTTCCCCTGCGTGGTTTACAACAACCAGTTTCAACCCCGTAGAATTGGAGAGGCTATTTCTCTGTCCCCAGGGACTAGAGGAGTCAGTAAAATAACGTGCATTGACCACACTTGCCACGGCTGTGTCATCGGGTACATCAAGCCCGGAGCCTCCTGAAGACCCATCAGACCGTTGTTTTATAGACCTCCAAAATGACAGCCTTCCCCTCACCTAAACAAGTCTCGCGTCTACGCTGCCAAGAAAGCCAGTCCTGCCAGGCAGTCGGTGACAGAAACGCTAGCGTCCAAGGACAGGGTCCCAGAGTAAGCAGGCCCCAGACCTCGCCTCCTCCCTACCTGGAGCCCGGAAAGCGAGGGAATCGCCCATCTGCTGAGTCGAGCTGTGGTCACAAGAGGGCGACCGTGTCCTTTGAGCCAGCATGGTCTGGGCAGGCAGCTAAGGAGCCAGGCCTCAGGAGTGTCCCCTGACCCACGCGGGGAACTTAATAATGCTGAGGTGTTTATGCAGGAGGAAATCGAGGCGCCAAAAGGACCAGCATTCACATAAGCAGGTGACGGCAGGGCCAGTGCTACTTCCGCCTACACCAGCTTTATCCCGGACCTGTGCTGCTCGCCCAACGCTGCCGAGCGTATTTACTGGTCCTTGCCAGGCGCTTTGCGAGCACCCTATTATTTATTCCGCACCGTGGGCCCATCCAGGAGGTGGAGCTGAAGGCTCCTGGTGATGAGCTCTTAGGGCCACAGAGCCCTCAAAACAGACCTACACTGGGACTAGGACCTAGGACCCAAGACCCCAGCCCATGGACAGGAGTGGGCACAGGAAGCTACTGTCTGTTCCAGGGGACTTGCATGCATGGATTTCTGAGCAGGCACTGAGGCTCCGCAGAGGTGGAGTCCGGGGGTTGTGATACACCATCTAACTCACCGGGTAACAGAGTGCCTGGCCAGGTCTAGCATCTGCCAGTTCCTTCCGCCTGCCACCACTTCTGCCCGATCGATGTCATTTATCACTGGGGCAGCTATAATAACTCCTGGCTCATGGCCCCAGCCCGCTATACACGCCCCATCCAAACTCCCATGGAGCGGCCAGAGGAGCTCTTTGAAACAGATCGCATGAAATCAGATCCAGGCCTAAAACGCTTCTGGCACCTCTCCTTACCCTAAGAATAAATCCAAGGCCCCTGCCTGTCTCAGCCTCACCCTGTCATAACTCAGCAGACAGCAGCCAAACCCCCGCCTCCTTTGGTGTCTCCCACACCGCATTCCCCGCAGCCTGGGATGGACTTGCTTTGGGCTCTTCCTGTCTGCAGTCTCCTCTCCCAGGACTTTATGTGGCCAGTACCTTCCCCCACTCAAACAGCCTCTTCCCAGAGCCGCTTCCTGGACCTCATCTAGAGTAACTGTCCCCTCCTTTCCCTGACACTTAATCCTGTTTTATTATTTTTCTCTTGCATTTCTTACATTTTATTGGTACTTTTTTTTTTTTTTTTTGTCTTTTTGAGACAGGGTCTCCCTATGCAGTTCAGGCTGGCCTTGAGCTCACTTTGTAGCCCAGGCTGGTCTCAAACTCACAACGATCCTCCTGCCTCAGCCTCCTGAGTGCTGGGATAAGCCCACCGTGCTGGGCTTATTGGTACATTTTAATATATGCATTGATCACATAAGGAATTTGTACCTGTACATGACATATCTTCCTTCTTTTTTCCCATTCTGCCCCCTCTTCAGCCTCTCATCCCCTTCTTATTAACAAAAGCTTTGTTTCCATTTTTTTCTTTCTATTCTCTTTTGGGGGGAGGGGTAGGAAGAGCCAATGTAATGAAAATGGCCATATGCCCAAAGTTGTTACACAGATTTAGTGCAATCCTAAAGTTTTTTTTTCTAAACCCTTCTTTCCTTCCCTTCTCTCTGTTCGCCTTCTCATGCTGTTTCCCGATGTCTGTTCCACCTTTTGGTCTTTATTTATACTTTCGGTTTCTCACACCAGAGAAACAACATGATACATAAATATATGTCTGATTAATTTTACTTAAGAAGGTGCATCCATTTAGCTAGAAATGTTCTAAATTTATCTTTCTTTATGGAAAAGCAGTGCTCTACTGCATAAAAAATGTATCTTCTTTATCCATTCATCAGCTGATGGGCTTTGGGACTGTTTCCAAGTTTAGCGATTACAAACTCTGTTGCTATAGACATGGGTGTGCATATATTACTGTGGTATGATGCTTTTCTCTGGAGAAAGATAGCAAAAAGGGGACTACGTGGGTCAAATGGAAACTCTAGCTTTAGTTTTTTGAGAAATTGCCACACTGATTTCCACAATGGTTGCCAGCATCTACACCCCCACCCACAGTGGAGAAGGGGTCCTTTTTCCCCAAGCCCCACCAACATTTGTTATTAGTTGATTTCTTGATGACAGCCATTCCCCCGAGGAAGATGGAATCTCGTCGTTGTTTTAATTTGCATCTCTCAAATGACCAGGGGTGTTGGGCATTTTCTCATATGATTATTTGCCATCTCTACATCTTTATCCGAGAAATGTCTATTCATTTCAGATGCCCATTTTTGGACTGAGTCTTTAAATTTTGAGGGATGTGATAATTTTTTAGTCATTTATATATGCTAGATTTTTTTTCTGAGGAACAAAATGTTTCTGGTAAAAAAATGTTTCTGCTCCATGAGTTGTCTCTTCACCCTGTTGATGGTTTCTTTTCCTGTGCAAAAGCTTTTTAAAAAGATGAGATCCAGTTATTGAAGGTTTTGTTCATAAAGCCTTTGACCATACCAGTGTCTTCGAGAGTTCTGCCTATTCCCTCTTCCAGCAGATTTAGTGTTTCTGTTTAAACATTTAGACCTCTGATGTATTTAGATTTTAGTATAGTACATGGCGATAGACACGGCTCTAGTTTTAATCATCAGGGTCTAGTTTTAATCATCAGCATGTGGAAAACCAGTTTTCCCAGCACTGTTTATTAAAGAAGTTATCTTTCTTCTACTGAAGGCGTTTGGCTCATTTATCCAAGATACAGTGACTGAATGTGTCTGGAGCTGTATCTGCATCTTCTAATCTGTTCCATCGATCCCCAGGTCTGCTTTTTTTGCCAACAGAGTCATTTCAAGTCTAAGATTGTGATGCCCCTTCCTTACTTTTATTGCCCAGAATTACTTTGCTATTCGAGGTCTCTTCCAGTTCCAAATGAATTTTAGGATTGTTTTAACTGATTTGCTGAGATATGCTATTGGTATTTTGATTAGGGTTGTACTAAATCTGTATAACAACTTTGGACATACGGCCATTTGACTATATTGGTTCTTCCTACCCAAGAATAAGATATATCTCTCCACGTTCTGATAACTGCTTCAATTTCCTTTTTTAGAGTAGTGTAGTTTTCAGTGTAAAGGTCTTTTACTTCCTTAATTAGATTGGATGCCATTGTGAAAGGTGTGATTTCCCTAATTTTTCTCTCAGTGAGTTTGTTGTTTGCAGGAAGGCTATCCAGCTATGCCCCTGGATTTTGTTATTAAATCTAGAAGTCTTTTGGTGGAGTTTTTGGGGTCCTCTATGTACAGTATCATGACATCCACAAATAATGATAATTTAACTTCTTTTATTTCATTCTCTTGTCTAATTGCTTTGGCTAACATTTCCAGAACTATATCGAATAACAAAAGGTTGAAATCACAGCAGATCCTGATAGTGGACATTCTTTGTAATTTTGGTGTGAAATTTTTCAGTTTTTGTCCATTCAGTGTGACACTGGCTGTTGGTTGGTCATAGATGGCCTTTATCAGATTGAGGTAAAGACTGTCTATTCCAATTTTCCTTAGGGTTTATCACGAATAGGTGTTGGACTTTATCAAATGCTTTTTATGCTTCTATTGAGACAATCATATGGTTTTTGTCCTTGGCTCTGCTGACATGGTGTGTTACATTTATTGGCTAGTATATGCCGAACCATTCCCTCATCCTTGGGATGAATCCTACTTGGCCGTGGTGTATAATTTTCTTGATGATCTACTGTGTTCTGCTTGTCTGTATCTTATTGGGAGTTTTTGTTTCTATGGTTCACAAGGGAGATCAGTCTGTGGTTCTCTTTTTTTGGTTGGATTCTCCTCTGCTTTTGGTAGCAAGGCAATGCTTGCTTCCAGGAATGAATCTGGGAGTACTGCTTGCTTTCAATTTCATGAAAGAGTTTGAGAAGTAGTGGCATTAGATTGTCTCTAAATCTCTTGTATAATTCAGCAGTGAATTCTGGGCTTTTCTTTATTGGTAGATTTTTTTTATTGGTAGATTTTTAACTATATCTTCAATTTTATTGGCCAACATTGGTTTGTTAGAATTTTTATGTTTCTTTGATTGAGCTTTGGTAATTCATATGTATCCAGGAATCTGCTCATTTCTTCTGTGTTTTCCATCTTACAAGACACAGGTTCTCCAAGCAGGTATTGATGATCTTCTGCATTTCTGCAGGATCCGTTGTGATATCAACTTTTCATTCCTAACTACATGAATTTGAGTCCTTTTTTTCCTTCTTTTAATAAAATTTGCTAAGGGCTTGTCAATTTTATTCAATCCTCAAAGAGCCAACTCTTTGATTCATCGATTCTTTGCATGGTTCTCTTAGTCTCCGTTGCATTAATTTCTACTCCGATCGTTATAATTTTCTCCCCCATATGAGCTTTGGGCTTGACTTGCTCTTCTTTTTCTCCAAGCTTCAGGGTCAACATTAGGTTGCTTATTTGATCTTCCTCTGTTTTTCTGATGTGGGAATCCATCACTGTAAATTTCCCTCATAAGACAGCTTTCATTGCATCCCATAAGTTCTGGTATGTTGTATCAGCATTATCATTTAATTGTTGAAACTGTCTGATTTTTTCTTGAATTTCATCTATGACCCACTGGTTGTTCAGGAGAGTGGTATTGATTTTCATGTGTTTATGAAGTTCTTGTGGTTTCTCTTGTCATTGATTTCGTTTCATTGCCCTAAGGTCTGATAGTACGCATTGGATCATTTCAACTCTTTAGCTTTTACCTAAGCATGTTCTATGAGACAGTATGTGATCTTTTTTGGAGATTGTTCCATCTGCAGCTAATAAAAATGTGGATTCTGACATTGTGGGGTGGAACACTCGGTAAACATCTACTGAGCTCATTTGTTTAAAATTTGGTTCGGCAGAACTGTTTGCAGCCTCACTGTTTGAATCTCCACTTTGTATGCTTTAATTTTGTAACTTGAACAACTATATCCAAGAAGACAATATGTAATGTATCAAATAGTGATTTCTTACTGTTTATTTTTTTTTGAAATTCTGTATTGTTTCTACCCTTTTTTCTGTTTTGCTTCCCCCCCACACTTTAAATAAAATTTTTTAAAAATTTGGTTCAGTTCTAATAGTTCTTTGTTGATTTTTTTGTATGGTTGATATCTTTTTGACAGTGGTATACTGAGGTCCCTCGTTACAATTGTGTTCATGCTTATTTGATTTTTCATGTCCATTACCACAGTGTTATATAGTTAGGTGTGCCAGTATTTGGTGCATATGTATTTGTGACTTCTCTCTTCTTGGAATGTTCCCTTTCCAAGTATTTAGTGACCTTCTTTGTCTCTTTTAATCAGTCTTGGCTTGAAGCCCACTTAGTCTGCAAATAGAATAGCCACCCTTGTTTTTTTCTGGGTTTCTACCGCATGCTTATGAAGTTCTTGTGGTTTCTCTTGCCACTGACTTTCTCATCCACTGCCTTTCAGTCTTTGAATTTTCATTTGAATTAAATGTATTTCTTGTATGCAGCATACTGCTGGATCTTGCTTCTTTTAAAAAAATTATTTTAAGATAATAAAACAATAAAATGAAACAAAACAAAACAATGAGAATGATCTTGGATTTCAAAAACAAGACATTAGGAAATCAGTGATAGTTACTATTTTACATATTGCTACCCTCAGACCACCAGACACAGGCATGCAAAGTGAACCAGACAACACAAGCCCTAAGCTGTTTCTCTACTCTGGTTGCCACTCTTTCCGAAATTTCAGGTTGTGGCTTCCAATTTCTTTTGTGTCTGTGTCTCCCAGACTTGTTCTGGTTGGGGTGGAGGGCTGTGACTGCACCTTGCTCCTCTGTCTTGACACTTTCCTGTGTTCCCCCAGTCGGCTGGCTGCTGAGCTCTGGGTACTTGCCCAGCACTGGCTTCCCACACTGCAGTGCAGGAGTGGGCCAGGCACCTGGGTCCTCTGATCTGAGGCTCCTTGGGTGGCAGAGAGACATGGGGTAATGGCCCACCACCCCCAGGGGTGTGACCTTCTCTCCTTTGGGTCCAATGCAGTGGGCTCACCAGGGATGTGTGGCTTCTTCTCCTCAGCCTGCGGCAACTGACTCACTGAGGAGTGTGGCTTTTCCTCTGGACCTTCCGCAGCTGGCTCACTGGAAAATATGACCTTGTCTCCTCTGGACCCACAGCAGGAGGTTCATTGAGGGGCATGGCTTCTCTTCTGGGCCTGGAGCATCTGACTCACTGGGGGATGTGGCCTCCTCTCCTCCAGGCCCACTGCAGGGGGCTCACCAGGGGGCATGGCATCCTGTCCTCAGCCCACAGCAGCAGGCCTGTTTTTTGGATTTTTTTTTTTTTTTTTTTTTGCACCAAGGATTAAACTCATGACTCACACTTGCCAGGCAGGCACTTACACCACTAAGCTAAATCCCCAGCCCCTAGTCCTAAGTGGCTCTGTGTGACTTCCAGGGCTGGGTGAACATGGACCACGCGACTGCCAGCTGTTTCCCTGGGGACACCTGCCTCTGGGCTGACATTAAGAAGCTGGCTTCCCCAGCCGTCCTAGAGCCTGCAAGAGCCGGGCACTGCGGCTCCCCAGCCACGTCTAAGACGCTTGGTCCACCCGAGGATGCACATCCGGTGGCCAGCTCAGAGGGAGGAAGATATCCAAGGACCACGGGTGGAGTGGAGGGCGCAGCAGCCACCTCAGGTGCCCCTGTGAGTGACCCTGAGGGGAGGCTGGCAGCAGGCGCCACATCCCTCCTCACCAGTCACAGGCAAACTTGTCATAGCAAAGCTCCTATTTATTGAGCTCTTACTAAGTACTTTACCTGTCTACATCCACAATCCATTTGGTCTTCAGGAGCAGCTTCTGGGGTCAGACACCGAGGCTGGAACCCTGCTCTGCCACACATGGAACAAGTGACTCACTCTTGCTCTATGCTTCAGTGTCCTCATAATTCAGAAGGAGCGTCAGGAAAAGGGGAGACAGCATCAGCTTCTGCGTGATGCATTCCCGGGATGTGTGTGTTTAAACCCCCTAGGGCAGGGCTGGTGGACTGAAATTTCTGCGAAGCATGGCAGGCCGATGAGGCTGTGTCCTCGAGAAAACAGCCCAGGGCTGAAGCTACAGACCGCCGGAAGTAAGAGGGTGGGAGGAGGGGCGTCATCTGCCTCACGCTATAGGAGGATTCAGTCCCTGGTCAGCTGGCTGCAGGGCAGAAATATCATTGCAGGCCTGAGAGGTCAGTGCACAGCAGCGGAGAAGCTGCAGAGCAGGAACAGCGCCAGAGAGGTCGGGGCGAGGGACCAGACATACCCAGAACACACGGCATGTTCTCACCTTTGGGCTCCGCGGTTTATCAGAGCCTGGCCCTCGAGGTTGCGCGCTTCCTCCAGCCTGCAAGGCGTAAGCGGCGTAATTGCTACCTCCGGCTGCGGTTGCAATTACCGCGCACGGCCACCAGGCGGGTTCTGGAGCCCGGGTGGAGCCCTGCGATCTGTTAGCTGAGGCTCCGCAGAACTGAATCACCCAGGGAGCGTTCGAGGGCCGCTGGGGCATGAAGTGGGGGGCGAGGCTGGGGAGAGAGGGGAGGCCTGAGGAGCGAACACTGGATCGGACCTGCAAGCGAACGCACCGGGTGGGCTTTCCTGCCGGGGGCCGAGAGAGCCTGGGCCCGGTGCACAGGGCGTGCTCCCGAGGGTCTGCGAGTGCGCGCCGGTGCGCGGCCGGAGGAGGACTCGCTGAGATGCTGGGGAGCGAGTCCCTCGGGGTGCGGGCGTGGCATAGTCCCGGCTGGCATATGCCCAGCACTGGTGTAACTCACGCTCTGCGACCCGCACGACGCCTGCTGGCCGGGAGGTCCCGGAGAGGGAGGGCTGGGCCGGCTCTCCACGGCCCGGACGCCCGATGCCTGTGCTCCTTAGTCCTCTTTACCAGCGTCTGGGACTGGTCCTCAGACATCAGGAGGGCACTGGGGGTTCACCTTGGTCCAGCCCAGTGTTTCTTTGAGCCCTTTAAATTGGCGTGAAAGCGAAAAACTTAATGGCCAGGCGTGGCTGTGCGCGCTTATCATTCCAGCGCTTGCTTAGGAGGCTGAGGCAGGAGGAGCGCCACAAGTCTGAGGCCAGCCTGGGCTAGCAGTGTGGCCTCCTCTTTCGGGCTGTGGCCCGCACTGTGACAAATCGTTTCCCTGCAGAAGGCACCGCGGTGAATTTCAGCACCAGCAAGTGGGATGATCGTCGTCCTGCCAGCCTCTGAGCGATTTCCTGATTTCTTTCTCCCGCCCCCACGCGCCCAGGCGCTCACACGCCAAGCGAGAAATGTTCCAAGTCATTTTTATTTTAGAATACAAGCGGTACAAATGTATTTACAGGTGTACATATACAATCAATATATATCACAGTTTTGTAAATATTTAGATATCTATATACAAAGGTAAAGTGACCATTTTCGGAAGTAGAACACAGTTTCTGGAAAACTCTATACACTTTATACTTTTTAATATTATAGTTTCTTTATTTTACAAAACGCGCGACGGGAATTGGGTTAAGTGGCCGGGAGGCCGGGGGGACGACGCTAGAGGGCGCCCGCGGCCGGAGCCGGGGACGCGCGGGCAGGGGCGAGGGCGACGCGGGCGCGGGCGCGGGGACCCCGGGGCTCGTCGCGCTCGGAGCACTCCCCCGGGCCCCCGCTGGCTGCTCCTGGGCCCCGCGGCCCCGGACCCTCAAGGCTTTCCTTGGGCCCCACCTCTCCTGGCGGGCACCCCCAAGACGCAGAGACGCGCGCCCCCCCGCCAGTCCCTGGGCGAACGGGCACCGGGAGCACGAAGCTCTCCGAGGGGAAAGGTGGGGACGCCCCTTAACCCGCCGAGGGCCCTTTGGAGACCTTAGGTCCCCTCTCCTGCCACCCTCGACTGGGACGCCCACCAGGAAGAGGGAGATCGGGGGTGCTGCCGGTCGTGAGGGCCCCTCTCCCCCCAAGAAGGAGACAGCCGAACAGCCACGCCGGCGGGGGCTCCTCCAGGGCGCCCCGCGCGCCGCTCACAGCACCATGGCCGGCAGGTGGTGCGCGGCGGCGGCGGCGGCAGCGGCGGCGGCGGCGGCAGCGAGCGCGGGCGCGTGCGCGTGCGGCGCGGGGAGCGCGGGCGAGTGCGGCTGCAGCGCGGCGCTGGGCGGCCGGTGGCGCGCGCTCTTCTGGTGGGCGCGCAGGCCGGCCAGCTGCGAATAGGCGCTCTGGCACACCTGGCACTTGTAGGGGCGCTCGCCCGTGTGCAGGCGCACGTGGTTGCGCAGCGTGGACGACTGGCTGAAGCGGCGGTTGCAGAAGCGGCACACGAAGGGCTTGTCCAGCGTGTGGATGCGCATGTGCGAGCGCAGGTTGCTGCGGGAGTTGAAGCCGCGGTGGCAGATGACGCAGCGCATGCGGCCCGCCGTGCCCGCAGCCGCGTCCGCGGGGTGGAAGTCCTCTGGGGGGCGGCGGGGGAACACGGGTTAGGGCGACGGGACGCGCGCGCCATGCGCGCCCCCCACGCCCGCGCCCCCGGCGCCCCCGCCTGGCTGGGGAGCTGAACTTTGCAGGCCTTAGGGCCGGGTCAATTAGGAATTGGGTCCCCCTCCCGCTGGGATCCCGGGAGGCCTAGGGCCCGGCCTCCCCAGCCTCAGCTTGCTGTCTGTCAAATGAGAATCTGGAGCTGGGGATGGTGGCGTGCGCCTGTGTGCTCAGCATCGCGGGAGGCTAAGGCAGGAGGACCGCAAGGTGGAGCCCAGTCTGGGTCATTTAGCGATTTGGTAAGACTCTGTCCCAAAATAAAAAATAAAATACAAAGGGGGAGGGAGGTGTATGAAGGCCCTGAGTTCAGCTGCCAGTATCGGAAAAAAAAAAAACAAAAAGAACAAAAAAGGAACCTAGTCAAACCCGCCAATACCCCTCAACCTCCTGCTCTGCCGGAGACCTGGAGCCGGGTTCTCAGGCCTGGAAAGCAGGGCCCCGCGAGGAAAGCTCAGCAGTTAACCGCCTCAGGTTTGTCCTCTGAAAATAAGGGTAATCGTCTTTTTTTTTTGGTACCAAGAATCGAACTTAATCAAATCAGAGTCTTGAAAAAGGGTTCCAACATTCATCAGAGGGTTTCCTCCCTTTCTTCCCAGGAAGCCGGGGGCAGCCCGTACTTGGCAAAGCCTAAGTGTTGTGTTTGGTTGGTTTTGCCATTTTCCCTGGTGCTGGGGAGTAAACCCGAGGTGTTTGTAGTGAAGCCCTTTTTAATTAATTAATTAGTACTGGGAATCGAACTCAGGACTTTCCGCTTGCCAGGCAGACGTTCTGCTGCTGAGCTAAGTCCCTGTCCCTGTTCCCTTTTATTTTTTGAGACAGGGTCTTGCTAAACTGCCCGGGCAGTGTTCGAACTTGGGACCCTCCTGCCTCAGCCTGCTGGGGTCATTACCACGCCAGGCCAATGGCATAGGTGGCCTCTATGTTGGTGAGCAGTGTCCCCAGACACACACAGGCCCGTTGTGCCCTGCTTTATACTTTATACTTGTCAGCAGAGACGAGGACAGGGACAGGGAAGGGACAGGATGTATATGGGCTGCAAGGAGCTCAGAGGTCACCTTGCCCGAGAGCTTTCCATCGAGGGAATGGAGGCTCAGAGTGGCCCCCGAGCCTGCACGGTAAGTCAGAACCCGTGCAGGCTCCTGCTGTCTTGCCGTCTTCCCTCCTGCCACCCCTTGACTGGACCCAGGGTCCCGGGAAGCCAGGACAGCGCCCCCCATCCCCTCAGGACCCCGCCCTACCGTGTTTGTTCTTCTTCTGCTCCTCCTCCAGCCCTGGCACCCCGGGGATGCCCAGGAAGGTGTTGTGCGAGTTCCCGTACCACACCAGCAGCTCCTGGTCGGGGGGGATCATCTGCAGGGGCAGAGGCCACACGGGGACGTCACACCCTGTGCCCCCACTCCCTGGGCTCCTTGGCATCACTGTCCCAGCCCAGGCCGCAGGGCAGGAGGCTGGCAGGGCTGGGCCAGGTGTTCCCAAGGAGCAAGGGTCGTGGGCTCCCTGGGCACTTGGCTGCACCCTGCCTGAGAATGTTCTGGAGACACTCTGTCCAGACACACAGCAGCAGCGAGTCTCGGGGGCCTCTCTGCCGCCTACAGCTCTGGGCGCCCCCACCTCAGGAGCCGCCCGGACGCGCAGCCTTACAGAAACGGTGACAAGAGCCCACAACCGACGCTGGGGTCCAGCTGTACCGATGATCACGGTGGTGGGAAGGCTTGGTCCAGAGAGGACACCTCAAGGGGCCCCTGGCCTTAATAAAAGTCAGTCACTCTCCCAGGTGGGAACAGAGCGGCCCTGCCAGGTAGGGCAGATGAGAAAAGGGACAGCTGTCACCATCTGGAGGCCTGGTCCCCAGAGGGCTGCCCATGACACCTGCCCTGGGTCACAGAGAGAAAGCCCCTCTGCCTGAGAGTGGCCTGCCACACCCAGAATCCTCAGTCACCACGTCCTCCTGACTGTCAGAGCCCGGAACACCCTCAGTCCCCGGCGTCAAGCTCTGCTGGCCCCAAGAGGAGGGGCGGGGGGACACGGACCTGGGCCACCGCTGTGCCCCTCTACAAGCCCGAGGCCTGGTGTCACGGCCAGCTCTCTGGGGACCAGGCCTCTTGCGGAGGTCACCACAGTCATGGTGCTGTCCAGGAGGCCAGCGGGAAAGGCGCAGAGAAGAGAGGCTTTGTGAGCCACTGGGAGAGGCAAATGGAAGGTGCCTGGGCAGGGTGAGGGGACAGGGAGGAGGAGGAGGGAGGGGAAGGAGACCAAGACAGGAAGGAAGAGGGGAGCAAGCTGGCAGAGAGGGAGACGGGGAGACGGGGGAGCCGCTCCATGAGGTGGCACAGATGGGCCCCACGTCACCGGGTCCCTCCCCACCTTACACAAGTCACTTCGCCCCTCTCAATTCACATTCCCACACGAGGGTGCAGGAGACACAATCCCCGCGGTCCCCACTCTGCAACCTGAAGTGAGTGGCCTCCAGCGCTGTCCCCGGCCTGGCTTAGGGTCTCAAGTGGAGCAGGCTGTGGCCGCCCCAGCACCCGTCCCCTCGGGAGGCCCCGCTGCCCGGCCGGCAGCCCCCCCTGGTGCGCCACCTGCTGCAGAGCAGGGACCACCGCATCGCCTGCCCGCTGCTCTCAGACGCGCCGTCTGCTCTGGGAGCCGCTCTGCCTCTCGCGCTTCCCTGCACAGACCTTCCGTCAGCAATTTTCCAAACGTCCCAGAGCGCCCGGCCTGTCCGGGAGACTCCAGAGAGCCGGCGGCCACGGCGGTAGCTGCTGCACCGGGAAGACTCGGGACTGGGGGGCCGTCCTCCCCGGCCACCACCCCTTTCCGCGGGCTGGCAGGGGTCTGGGACATCGAACCCCGAAGCCCTGCAGGTGGCACAGAGCCCTGCACAGTGAAGCCCAGCACGGTGGGGCTTTGCCTTCAGGGCCAAGCTGGGCCAGGACACGCTGCGGACACCGGCCCCACACCAGTGCCACCCGCCCCAGCACGGTGTGTCCCCCAAGAGAAGCCACCGCTTGGCACGGCTGCAGACAGAGGCCCAGACAGCCTCAGGGGCGGAGCGGGAGACGCAGTGCTCAGAGGGGCTGGCAGCGCCCACATCTGGGAACAAGACCAAGGCAACGCTGGCTTTCCGCTCCGAGTGAAAATGACAACTATCAGTCAATGCAAAGTCAGCACAGTCAGCCTGGTGGCCCATGCCTGTCATCCCAGCACACAGGAGGCTGAGGCAGGTGGAGTAAGTACCCAGCCTGGGCTGCATAGCAAGACCGGGTCTCAAACAGAACAAAACAAAGTGAACTAGTAACCAGGGTGATGGGTGAGAGTGCAATCCACACTCTCTTGGAGTATGTTGGGCAGGAATGTGGTTTTGAATCAGGAATACGATTATCTGGGGCTGGGGTGGCTGCTCCATAGAGCACTCAGCAGCCTGGCACCGAGGAGAGAAAAGAAGAAAAGGAAGAGATGACTGTGTGGGATACTGGTTCGGTTCGGTTCGGCTTTCTTTGTTCGCAGCCCTGGGGATGGAACCCAGGTCTTCACCGAGAGCCACGCCCCCAGCCTTTTTATAAAAGTTATTTCTGATTTTGAGACAGGGTCTCAGTCACGAAGGCCGAGTAGTCTGGGTTTGAGCTTTGCATCCTCCGGCTCCTGGGAGTGCCGGCGTTAAAATAACCCGGGGGGCCTGGCATGGTGTGAGGGAGAATCACTGATGCACTAGCGTTTTTAAAAAAGTACTAAAATTAATTTTACTCCTGAATTTAAACATTGAAGCACACAGGCATAAATGTATGCGAGCGTGGAAGGGTAAACTGTGAAACCTCTCCACTCCGGGCCCGGCGGCTGTCGCCCGCTCTCTACACGGCTTTCCCCAGAAAAGCCTGATGCTCTGAGACACTGGGGAAATGCTGATTAAAGGTCTGTGCAGAGAAGCTCGCTAGGCAGTTTAGATGATGCATCTGGCTTTTTAGAAAACAATGAAAGAAAGGAAAAGAAAAAAGAAGGAGCATGCTGGCCACGGTGGGGCACTCCTGTATTCCCGGCATTCTCGGAGGCTGAGGCAGGAGGGTCATGAGTGCAAGCCCGGTCCAGGCAGTGGATCCAGACTGTCGCCAAAAATAAAAATACCAGTGGCTAGGGGTGTAGCTCAGAGCAGAAGAGCTCCTGTACCAAAGCAAAACCCGAAATAAACAACCCCCCAAAATTACATCTACACGCACACACATGCAACAAAACATTAAAATTTTTTTCAGAGTTTAGGACTTTTAGTTTGTCCCAAGAAATCACTGAAACAAAAATGATGGTAAAGTATTCTACTTTTCCTTACAAGCCTTACACACATACATGCGCGCACACACACGCACACACACACACACGTGCCTGTGTTTGGAGGGAAAAAAATGGTACTATACATGGAAAAATATATCTTTTAAAAAAAGCAAGAAAGTCTAAAGCTAGGTGTGATTGCACACACTTGTAATTCCAGCACTCGGGAGGCTGAGGCAGGAGAATGGATATGAATTTGAGACCAGCCTGGGCTACATAGTGAGACCAAGGGCAGCCTGAACTGCACAGCGACACCCTAGCTGAAAAAACCAACACCACCAACAAAAAGTCTCCTGAGAAGAACCGAGGGACGGAGGGGATGGGCAGCTGGACACGGTCAGCACACAGGCCCGGAGGGGGGACTGGGGCCTCAGTCCTGCTCCCTGCCGGTTTTAGCCAGGCGGCGTCCCAGGTCCCTCTGATCCAGCCCGGGGGACCCTGGAGCTGCTGCTGCCCCCTCAGATCTTCCCGGGGTCCCTCTCAACTTCCTGGGGTTGAGCGAAGCCACAGCCTGGCCCCCGGCCAGCACGGTCACCACTGTCACTCACCAGCCAGCAGCCGGGCCAGGCTCTGCTCACGCAGGGCTCCGACTGCCTGAGTCTGAGTCAGCTGCTCCCAGCTCAGGGGCGCAGAGCTCCCCGGCACCATTAACCACACAGCCGGAGCTGGGGGGAGAGAGCCGGGCCAGTCTCACGGCTCAGTCACCTGCACTTGCCCGGCAGCCCCGAGGGTCTCTCCTGCTCCTCCTCTTCCATGTTCATTCCCAGCAGAAATTGAGGAGTGCAGGGTTTGTTTCCCTAAGACGGACTCACGCCACACACACACACACACACACACACACACACACACACACACACACACGGGGCTCCCCGGAGGCTGGAGGCTGCTCCATGCCGACCCACGCAGGGAGGATCGCGGGTCATCCGAGCGAGCATCAATTCCCATCTGACACAGATGTCCTGACACACCAATTAATAGAGCCCAGCAAAGCGCTACCGACGGGGAGGCCACGCACAGGCTGGTCAGGCGCGGGCGCTGCAGCAGAAGCTTGGCCACCTCCCGGGTCCTTCCATCATTAAAATTGGGAGAGTTGCAAAGCCCGGGGTCCCCCTCAACACCTCAGATAGACGGTAAATACATAAATAAATAGGACAGGAATAGCCAGAGAGGGCACCTCACGGGGCTGAACAAATTCTTTGCTTGGTTTGTGGTTTTCTGAGACAGTGTCTTGCTCTGTAGTTCAGCCTGGACTTGAACTCGCTAGGTAGCCCAGGCTGGCTTCAGATTCATGGTGATCCTCCCGCCTCAGCCTCCTAAGTGCTGATATGATTGGTGCATGCCACCGCGCCCAGCCAAAGTCTATTTTTCATAAGTGTAGGTGGAGCCAGGTGTGAACTATAGAGCAAAACTCTGCCTCAGGAAGAAAGAAAGAAAGAAAGAAAGAAAGAAAGAAAGAAAGAAAGAAAGAAAGAAAAGAAAGTGTGGCTGGGAACATGGGTTGGTGAGAGAGCGCTTGCCTGTAGCATGCATGGAGTCCTAGATTCACCCCCCAGTATCCAGAAGAAGAAGTTATAGACCTTGTGGGAAGGCTGCCAGCACAGTGCCACAGGGGAATGCTGTGCAGTTGGTAACGCTGATGCCCATTTTTTTTTTTTGTCTTTTTGAGACAGGGTCTCTGTACGCAGTTCAGGCTGCCTTGAGAGCACTTTGTAGCTCAGGCTGGTCTCGAACTTGCAACGATCCTCCTGCCTCAGCCTCCCGAGTGCTGGGATTACAGGCGTGAGCCACCACGCCCAGCTTGATGCCCATTTTTCATAGAGCAATTTAAATGTGAGCAAGGTCAAAAGAACAACCTGCTTGTACTCATAGTGAGGAGAAGAGTCAGGCACCAGGGTGTAATCCCAGCCACTCAGGAGGCTGAGACAGGAGGGTTTCGTGTTTGAGGCCAGCCTGGGAAACTTAGCAAGACCCTGTGTCCAAATGCACATTTATAAAGAGCTGGCTGCAGCTCAGCACTAGGGTTTGAGGCTCTGGGTTGAATCTCTAGGACTGAAAACAAACAAACAAAAATGAGAGAAAGTGAGGAAGGAGATATGGATCTAGGAGAAAAGAAAAACATCAGGAAATAGGCAGGAAAGGGGGCGGGAGGGAGGAACCCGTATTTCAGGACCCAAACACTTGCCAACGAACAGGGAAGGAAAAGCTGAGCATTTTCTGCACAGGACCAAAATCCCAACGGTCATGGTGACTTATTCCTCACCGCTCTCCGCGTGCCGGCTTTTGAAATTAGGCCAAAGTCTGGCTTCCGGAGCAGCCTGTTCCATCTGCGGAAGGTCGGGTCCCCGTGGCCACCGCTTGCCCCTGCCCCTGGCCTGCAGAACAACTTCCTTCTCGAGCCACGACCCGGCCCACCCCTGAGTGCCGGGCACTGTCTGGAAATGGGCTCCGAGGTCCCAGAGCTACAGCGAATGTCGGTGACCCAAGAGAGCCTGGAAGGCGGCCCGGGGGGACCCGGGAGGAGTCCCGGCCTGCACCAGCCTCCCTCGGGCGCCCCTCGGCCTTCCTCTGCGTGTGTGCGGGGAAGCCGTGCGGAGCTGCGGGGTGTATCCAGCTGCCGACTGAAGGAGACGTCCTGCCCATTTCCAGCAAATTCCTATTACAAAATATGAAAGAACTTGGGGGTGGCGGAGAGATTGAGAAAACAGATCACCGCCCGGGCCCCTCTCCCCAGCCACCGCGACCCAGAGAACCACAGTGGATTCATTCCGGAGATGCCAGCCACACGGGTCCCGGGCCCTCGGAGTGTGGCCTGACCAAAGGGCTGGGGAGAAACGAACCCAATGTCCATATGAAAAGGACCTTGGGGTACCTGATACCCCCCCTCCAGCCCCTTGCACACGCAGAGCCTTTGCAGGGGACTCGCTCACTCGGAAAGCGTCGCGGGCCAGGCCGGACGCTCCTCTGAGCCATCCATGTCCAGCAGCGCAGTTCACACACCGCGACGCCGTCCCTTAGATTTTATAGACTTCAATTCCTGGTCAAATGCAGGTGAATTTTTTTCTCTCACCCTATAAATTCAAGTCCCTCCCTGGGACTGTCTTAGTCACCTTGCCCTCTGGTTCTGCAAGTTTTTCCCTTTCTATTTTTTGCTTTGCTTGGGTTGTTTCTTTTCTTGTTTTGTCTTGTTTTGTTTTGTTTGTTTGTAACTGGGTCTGGCGAGGTAATCCAGGCTGGGCTTGAACTCCAGGCCACCCTCCTGCCTCAGCCCCTGAGTGCTGGGACGACAGGTGTGACCACCACGCCTGGTTGATTCAGCATTTCTGCGTAAATGTCTGCTCACGTTTCCTGATCCTGTATGGTTTTCCACGGGTGTGATGTGAGCAGGGAGACACAGGGCTGCATGTACGCAGGCATCTGGCCTGCCCCCTGTGTGCATGGATGCATGGACATGCACACGTCTGTGTGGAGAGGGGGGTGAACATGTACCCCCATCATGGCAGGAGGGCGTGCGTGACTGTGACCCCGTGCATGTGTGTGCATATGTGTTTGCACGCGTGTGTATGTGGACCCCGGGGTACACTCTGCTAAATGTGGTTTCAGCTGCACTGGAAGCCACTTCTAGGAGGTGGTGGCTCAGCCCAAGGGTCATAGGAGCCCCTCTGTCCTACCTGGCCATCCTGACACCTTGGGCTCCAGGGAGACAACTGCTTGCTCCTCCTCCACTGACCTCCTTGTCCTCCGGGGCTGCTCCTCAGCTGGGACGTGGTCCCTTGCCACACCAAGTCAGACCAAGGCCCTCCTCCCTGGTGGGGTCCCTGAGGCCTGGCTACTTAGGGACGATACAACCCCAGTGCCCCAAACTGCTAGGCCTGGGCACCCCGAAGCATCTAACAAAGAGCCCAAGGCCCCCAGCCCCAGCAACCAAATGGAGGGGGCCTGAAAAGAAGTCCCTCTCTGTGGTCCCAAAGGGGCTCCTCCCGGCCACTCACAACACGCAATCAGCCTCAGGACCCCCACGGGGCTCGCTTCTTCCCGTGTGGGAGCAGGCGCTGAGGTCCTGACAGCTGTGGTGGAACCGCTGTCACTCTCCACAACACTCAGACCCCCAGCCAGCAAGAACCAAAGCTCCTGCCATGGACACTGTCCAGGTGCGGTCCCCACGGTGTGGGCACCTCGGCTACCATGGCTCTTCTTGGTCTGTGATATCAGTGACCCAGCCCCCTCCGCCTCAGCTTTCCTGCCTCTACCCAAGGTCCCTGCTACCAGGGGCACCTCCCCTCCCAGGCCTGGCTTGGCCAGAGCACCCTCAAACACCACGGGGAGTGGCACCTATGCTCCTGCCACGGCACCTTGCCTCTGCCTCTGCCTCTGAGAAGCCTCATGGCACAGATCCCCACACTAGCACCCCCGATGGCCTGGCAGGAGCCCTGTGCTCTGCCTGCCACTGAGGGAGATCCCACTTCCGCAGCCGTGAACTGAGGATCGGCCCAGGATCCTCCTCGTGGTGTCTCATGGGGTGCAAACCGGGTGTCCGCGGGAGGCCTGGCACCCAGTGTGCTGTCGCCGTCGCTGAGACTGGTCCTCTCTCCCACCCAGACGCATCCCTGGGTGCTCTCCGCTCCTCATCTCGCTCTTTGAAACATCTCTGACCTCTGAACTACAGCGCGCCCTCTGCCAATCCCCGGCGGTGCCCATGAGTCTCACACGGCGTCCAGTTGAAAGCACCAATATTTCCCATCAGGCGCCGGAGACCACGAGGCACGAGCCCAGCCCCGCAGTCCAGGCGGGGCCAGCTGAGCCGGTGTCCGTGTCCCTGCATTCTCTGTGGTCCCCCACTGGACCCTACACAGCAGCGCGGGTACACATACACACTCACTCACACACACGCGCACGCGCACGCACGGACCTCAATGGCCTTGTAGAAGATGCTGGTGCCGACCTGGACCACCTCCAGGTTTTGCTCCTGTTCATTCCGGGCGCACTTGATGTAGGTCATCCAGCTGCGGTGGTCCTCCTGGCTGGCATCGATGAAGTACCGCACCGCACCGTCCTCGTTAAATACCTGGGCACAGGGAGGGAGGAGCCCAGGTGAGGCAGGGCCAGGTGCAGACTCCAGGCGGCCACATCCGCACACCTTCCGTGCCCGAGCCGCCCAGGGAGTGGGTAAAGCTGCGGCCAGCTGCGTTTGCCCCAGTGGTTTCTTGCCTGAGGCTGGTAGGTTAGAAGGCACCAAGGGGGCATCGGTGTCCGGGCTTCTGCTGCCCAGGCCTCCTGACTCCTAGCAGAAAGCGGGTTTGGAGGGATCCCTGCCCACATAAAGCGGCCCCAGCCGGCTCGCCCTGGAGCTGCAGAGGAACCCCCAGAACACTGGCCAGGCCCTCAGAGGGATACACAAGCCTGGAGAGGGCCGGCCACTCACTGTGGCACCCTGGCCTGGCCTAAGCTGCTTTGGAACTGCCAAGGGCACACAGAGGTCCAGTGACACCTTAATTTATAACCTGGTGACAACTGGAAAAGACAACTGCGAGCTCAGGTGAGACCTCGTGTGGGTCCCCCTGAACCCCTGGCTCCTGATCCAGCTGCAGGATTGTCCCTGTGGGCTCCCCAGGGTCTGCCAGGTTGGGGGAGTGGAGGGGAGGAATGCCATTAGGAAGGACGGATGCCATCTGGCCCGGTGGGTTTCCCGTTCTGCTGGGCGAGGGCCCCAGGAGGAGGAGCGGTGCCAGAGTGGCTTTGCCCTCAGGGTGGCCCTTGCTGGCATCTGGCACTGTGGGGGCAGGGGAGGGGCAGGGCCGGGGGGACAGAGTACGCCTCCGTTTCCTTCTGTAACATAGGGTTGCTGAGATAATCCCGGGGGCTGCCGGCTGGGGACCTGGCTGACCTGACACCGAAACAGTTATGACCACTTCACTAAAGCATCGTCCTGGTTTGGGGAAACCAAGTCCCAAGAAACCCAGGTTTCTGGCGTCTCCACTGCAGCCACACCTCACCCCAAACTGGGGTTGGCCTTGGGGAGGGGGGTCCCTGGTTGCTTCTGTGGCCAGGAGCAAAATGCAGCTGTTTTGGAGGTCTCCCGCAGGTAGGGTTCCCAGAACAGCCCAAGGACTCTCGCCCTGTGTGGTGCAGACGGCAACGCTGCTGGAGGATTGGTCTGAGCGGGTGAGGAGAGCGAGGCTTCTCCCTGTGGAGGACTCTGCAGGAGACAGAGCTCCATGCCTGGGCTGGTCATTTTAAGGTCCCGCCCCACCGGCATTCAGGTCGGGAGCGTCCACAGCTGCCCCAGGCCACCAGCAGCCCAGGCGCCTGCGCCCTGGCGGTCCTACCTCCCACATCAAGTTGTTGTTTTTGCAGATGTCCACATGCTCTGGGGCGATGACTCGGCCGGTGAAGGGGCCCATCTCAGTGCCCGCCTTGATCCACGTTTTGGAGAAGATGCCAAGGCCCTCGCCAGGGATGGAGCTCTGGGCGATGATGACCTCCACCGGCAGCACCAGGCTGGACAGCTTCTGCACCTCTGCGGCAGGGTGCCGAGCCTGGTCAGTGCCCAGAGGCAGTCTGCAGAGAGGTGCAGCCCTTCCCTGCCCCACGCCCAGACCCACCCGTCCTCCCCAGCCCGGCCAGCCCAAGCCTTCCCAACCTGACCCAGAGAAGACTCCCCTGTGACAGGGAAGCTTGGTCATCAGAGTCCTCTCTGCTGCAGACCGGGACCCTCTCTGCCCTCGAAAACCAGCAGCGTTCTGGGGTCTGGGGCTCATTTCTAAGAGCGGGATTTGTTTAGTCCCTCCCCAAATCCTCAAAGCTCAGCCAAGCCCCTCTGCCTTCCATCCGGGAAAAGTGTAAGAACTACTGAGCTCACTGCCTGCCGGGGTTTACAGATGGGAAACCAGGAAACCAAGGGCAGTTCTCTCCAGCAGGTAACGGCCAAGCCAGGACTCTGGCCTGGTCCTGTTCTGGTGCTTTTGTCGGCCGGTTGGGTCGGTCACTTGGTGACCCCTGTGCACTGTGGCAGGTGTGGGCAGGACACTGTCGGAAGAGCCCCGCTGCTACCCGCTGCAGCCCGTGGAGGTCAGCACTGGGGACCGATCTAGGATTGGAGGGCAGCAAGGGCTGGGCTGTGTGAAGTGACCCCAGGGAACCCCGGGACCCTCTCTGCTCCAGGCAAGCTCGGAAGTCGCCTCTCCAGCCTGGTAAGAGCCGGTGGCCCCCAGCTCCTCCTCCCAGTCCCCGGGCCGGGCCCCGCGGCCAGGGTGGGAGCAGCCGGGCACGCAGGGGCGGCCCCCTTGTCTTACAAGATTCCCCTCTAAGCTACCTGGGAAAATACCCGGCGAGAGTGCTGGCTGGAAGGGGGGTTAAACGGTGTCCATTGCAGCGGGCCGGCAATTTGTCACACTGTTAAAGTGAAGGCATTCACCGGCTCCATTGGAAAGAAATTGCTAATTCTAAATTCATTAGCCCTGGAAGAACGCTGTCGCAGTAAATTGCGGCTCAATGCGGAGGGAACTTGTTTAAAGGGGCCGAGGAATTCCCCTTACAAAAAGCGGGGATTAGATGGTTGACACAGCATGAATGGACGTGGAATTAGTCTTCACGGTAAATTAAGAGAGGAACAGAAATCGTGAAGGGGAAGAGGGCGACGCACAGAGATGCCAGCGCCGGGAAGGACATTGTGTGCGGGTTGATGAATGAGGAGTAAGAACCTGAGACATCTTAAAGAAAGGAAACTTTTCTTTCTCCCCCCGTCCCGCCCCACCCCACCCCACCCCAACCCCGGCTTTTTCTTCTGGCCCCGCAACCGTCCGCCTTTCCCCGGCCCGGGGCCGCCTTTTTAAAGTTCTTGGTTTAAGTGGGAACTTTCGAGGGTCAAGCCCAAGTTAACCAAATGAATTTAAAAGCCCTTCTTTTTGAGTCA
>PVLA01010970.1:0-57688 GCA_004027455.1 Hydrochoerus hydrochaeris | reverse complement strand
CCTCCTCCTTCCTCTCTGTCTCTGTCTCTGTCTTGAGAGAGAGCTTGCAGTTGCCAGGCAGGCCCTTATGCCACTGAGCTATAACCCCGGCCCTTACAATGTGATTTTTGTTATTTTCTTAAATTCTACTTTGATTGGAAAACCAGAAGAAAATAATTTTTGTTATTTTCAGTTTTCCAAGAGTCTTCAGTATCATAAAATGTTCATAGCACAAAGTTAACCAATTCGTTTATAAAGTAGGTTGACAATTATTATTATGAACTTTGATGTTTTTGACCCTTTTCATGTTCTAAAATCGAGTATTTTTTGAAAGATATTCAACAATTTCATCACATCAGAGTTTTTTATTCCTAAAGACTCTAGAAGTTTTAGAAGTTGAGAAGAAAAACTAATTGAAGTTTTAATAATAAATACTAAATTTGTAATTGCTTGCTTTCAGTCAGAAATCGGGTTTGGGAAAATGGAAACCTACATCAAATTGGAAAAGCTTGGAGAAGTAAGTAAAATACTTTTTTAAAAAATGTAAGACTTTTTTCCTTGTCCATCATTTGAACTCCTCTGTTACTCTTTAGTCTTTGCTACTCTGGAAAAAAGTATAAACATGGTTGACTAAAAGATTGTATCTTGTTTTGAAAAGTAAACAGAAAATTAGAAGAAACAAGGCTTTTCAATCCTTGAAATTATCCCATAAATTTGAGAGAAAGTTGAGTATTTTTTATAGGCCCGTTATAATTTTGAAACACAAAGTATTGTGCTTTCTGGGTAACAAAATACTGTTCTGTCTGTTAACCTCCTTGCAGTCTGCTGTCTGTATTGCCATGTGGGAAACCGTGAGTTCACACTTGTGAACAAAGAGTCCCTCTGGAGAAAACACATCTCAGTGAAGGATAAGGGGATTTTAAAGGCCTGATGTTCTTAAACTTGCTACTGACTGAGCATTAGTCGTTTGGAAACCACCTACCTCCCCAGTAAGAAAGAGCAAATACTTAATAGATTTAGTTAAGTGGGGAGCTTATGGAAGTTTTTAAAAAGAGAATTAATGTACAAAAGATTCTGAAAAGCCTGAAGACAGGTAAAAATTTTTATGATTTAGTAATATAATTATATTTTAATTTAATATGCTCAGTTAATGTCCTTTACTTCTCACATCCCATTGCAAATAAAGCACTTTTGATTTTAAAACCATCGATTCAGTTGTTAATCTGAAATAAACTACAAAATAAAGCACTTTTGATTTTAAAACCATCGATTCAGTTGTTAATCTGAAATAAACTACAAAAAAATTCGGTGTGTTATTGTACTTTTGAGACACTCATATTATGAAAATACAGAAGCTATATGTTAGGGAACTGACAGGCTTCTCCGCTGTAAGAAAAATCAATGCTGATCATTGTGGAGTTTTCTTTGCAAGATATAATTTGACATGGTTCAAGATTCGAAACACAGCTTTTATTGCATGGATGATGTTAAGTTTTGATGTATCCTTCAAAAATATATTTTATAGGGTACATATGCAACAGTATATAAAGGAAGAAGTAAACTGACAGAGAACTTGGTGGCATTAAAAGAGATCCGATTGGAACATGAAGAAGGTGCACCCTGTACAGCTATAAGAGAAGGTATAATACTTATATTAAACATTTTAAAATCTAAGCATTGTATTTTTAAAAAATTGGTAAAAAGTTCAGCTATAGAAACAATAAGGAATCAGAAAATATTAGATACTTAAAATGTTTAATTTCCAAAAATATTTAATAGAATGGAATTATTGTATAGCTTATAATAAAATCTAATGAAGTCATTAAAAACTGTTGGTAAATACTTGACTTGGAAAATAATGTATTGGTGCATAGGGAACGTGAGAAGTTAGCTGTATAGGTTATATAAAGAAATAATGCACACATCAAGATACTATTTAATAAATAAAAGGCAAATGATTCAGATGTGGTTTGAGAAAGCTGGTGAACAGTATGGAAAAAGGAAAGGTCCTTTCCATTTTTGTTTAAATTAATCCCAGAACCTAAAGAAGTTAATACTAAAGATAAAACAGAAGATGGGGAATTGTAGTATTGAGGACAACTTTAGGTTCTGTAGTCTCAAACCCAGAACCAGAAAAGAAAGAAAAGGAAAAAGAAAAAAAATATATGTTACCAGTCCCCTTGCTGAATTACTGTTTTAAATTTAAGATATACATCTGAAATGTAATCAGTTCTTATATTAGGTTAATTCAGAATTTTATAAAGACTGTCTACCAAAAAATCTAAAGACACTTTCCCCCCCTTGTTTTGCAGTTTCTCTACTAAAGGATTTAAAACATGCAAATATAGTAACCTTACATGACATTGTTCACACAGATAAATCTTTGACTCTGGTCTTTGAGTATCTGGTAAGCATTTAATAAAATTTAATAATTTAATTTTTCTTTAATAGCAAATCAAACTTTTTAACAGCCCCATGGACATTATTAATTACTGATGTTTAAGTGAGTTATATGTGTGGTGCATCCTGTATCTTTCTTGAAAAGCAGTTTGTTTATAAAATTAAATACTATTAAGTGACTCAGCCACGCATTCTGAAAAGTATGTATCACATGGTTTAGTGCTGTGTTTTTTAGGATAAAGACCTGAAACAATACATGGATGATTGTGGGAACATCATGAGTATGCACAATGTAAAGGTATGTTTTTCTGTACAATTTTAAGTTTTGTTAAAAGCATAAATGAATTATATTACACAATAATATGTACCAGCTTTGTAACTAATTCAGAATTTCTCCAGCATTTTAAATAGATTGTCTTCCAAACATATTTAATCAACTTGTTTCTACATTTTCTTTCTTTCTTTCCTTTCTTTCTTTCTTTCTTTCTTTCTTTCTTTCTTTCTTAGGATTAAACTTTTTTGTTGAACTGCTTTATTTAAAAGTTTAAAAAAATTACTTTTAACATTTTCTTTTGCATTACAACTTACTGTCCTACATATAGAATACATATACTGGTATATTCTGCTTTGAAAGAAAAATTTAAGATAAATACAAATGAAGGGTCCATTTTTCAAAAGGCATCCTTTAAAGGACAATTTTCCCTGATGTATTTTAAATGGGATGTAATTATAAAGTAACAACTTTTCAGGGCTCTAACCTAATGAATAAGATCAGGAACTTTGAGGTATTAGGGCTGCTATGTGGCAAATACCTGTGTATATTGTCAAAACAAAAGTAAGGCACTTGTGTTTTCTTAATATAACTAAGAATTCTACTCTTTTCTGTTTTTCTGTTTTCTTTAATTTTCTTTTCTTTCTTTGAAAAAAAAAAGAACTATGCAATATAACAACCATTGTTAAATTTCTTTCATACTGTTTTGAAAACATATATTGTTATTGTTTTGAGTTTGCTGTTGTTCATGTCTTTTGCTTTTTTTCTTTTCTGAGTTTTCTCTTTTTAAAACAAAACTATATAACTAAGAATTCATACAGTGCTGGAAATCTTTGCGATAATAGTACCAGATGAAATCTGAAAGTTATTAGTTGAGTAACATAAGTTGATATAATTGTGTTCTTACAGTAGTAAGAACTGCTCACTTTGATCTGAATGGTATAGTCCAGAGTTAGCAAAGATTTATTTATTCAAACTTAGTCAACATTTTATAAGAATCTGTTTTGGAAATAGACTGTCCCATTATTGTATTTGAGACGTTTCTAATTCTATAGGTAGTAAATTTAAACATATGTGTTTTGTTGCTTTTAAATTGTAAGTTTGGTAGATAAAAAGATGAATTAGTTTCTGTTACTAAAAGAACTCCAATCATATAGGTAAACACACTGCTAAGAATTTTAGAACAGGGCTTTAAATGTATTTTCATGGGGATTTAACTCAGTGGCTTAAGTACCTGCCTAGCAAGCGCAAGGTCGTGAGTTAAGTCCCTGGTATCAAAAAAGAAAAAGAAATTTTAAAAAAATGTATTTTCATATCCATTCTGGGAAGATTGTTTTCATCATATTGTATATTTCATTTTGCAAGGTACTGTGAATGTCATTTGTATATCTACTTATTTTTCTTGCTTTTATATTAACAATAATTCAGAAAGCAAAGTATTTAATTTTAATAATTTGACAAAGATCTGAGTTTTTATTTTTTAAACTCAGATCTATATTATCTACAAAAGTTTGAATGCATATTATTTACTTGTTAAAACTTTATATTTTTCAAACAAAATTTAACACTATATTGAAATAGTAATTTTAGAGTTTTCAAAATATTTAAATCTTAGAGTGTAGAAACTCTGTTGCTTAGAATGCATTCAGGCAATCATACACCTCTTGCGGTGGCTTGTTCTTGGTGTTCTAATGCCAGTTTTTCATCTGCAAGTGAAAGGTATGGAAGGTAACCTCTGGAGTCCTCTGTAGTTCACATTACTTTTTGGTTAACCCTGAAGACTCCAGATATGTTCTGCATCACATTTGCCACCAGAATCCACCATGAAACCTCTTGCATTAGCTATACAGGTGTTACTTTTTTTCAGAGTTACTCAGAACACTATAGTGCTAATGCTTCTTTCTGAATCAGCAGGTTTTCAAGACTGAGTGGGAGGTGCTGAAGTACAGTACCTAGGCGGTGGGTGATAGAAGCTGGTTAGATTATTTTTATAACAAGTAATTTGCCAGAGCAATGCAGCACCATTCTCTGTGATATTCAGACTTTTCATAAAACCATTAATGCCTTATTTGAAAGGCACTGGTCCAGGTGAGGTGTGGGGTTTTTTGCTTATTTGTTTTTGATTGAGTGTGTGGGGGGGTTTGTTTGTTCTTAGAAGGAGGCATATAAGTGGCAGGGGCTGATTTCTTGTTAGGTCAGGATTTTAAAATCAAACAGGAAGCTTGAGCAGGTTGATAAATTTATGAGAAATGAACTATTACTAATACAAAGTTTCATTTTATTTATGGTATATATTTTCTTAGATATTGTTAGATCAAAAAGGCAGTTACTTCAGTGTGTTTAATAAACTAAAATTCAGCAAACAGCTGTAAAAGGAAAAGTTATACTCTAAAGGATAAAATTACGGATTTTTTTCTTTTATTATTCTAGACCATTTGTTTTTCTTGTATCGTTATTTATGCTTATGTTCATTATCTGTAAAACTGGCTTTTCACTTACTTGTTTCTGCAGTTGTTTCTGTACCAAATTCTACGTGGCTTGGCATATTGCCACAGAAGAAAGGTGTTGCATCGAGACTTGAAACCACAGAACCTTCTAATTAATGAAAAAGGAGAATTAAAGCTAGCAGATTTTGGTATGAAATGATGAGATATTTTTAAGTACTTCTAGGTGGTTAAGTATAAAAAAAAAAAGCTATTGTCTCAGTATGTCGTCACTTTTATGTGTGGGTTTGGAAATTGTTTCTGCACCTCACAGGATAAGATATTTGACAGAATTTTGGTGGGTGGTTGATGTTGGTGATTAGCAGCCAGTACCAAAAACCAGGAGTTCTCAGGTTGTGGTCCGTAAACCTCTGGGGTTCCTGAGGGGCTTTCACAGGAAAAGAACTCCAGAGATAGAATGTATTATCAAAATTACACTAAATGCTATTTGCCTTTTTCATTTTTAGTTAATATTTGCACTGATGATCCAAAAATAATAAAAGAGAGGAAGCCCACTGTTTACTTATTATATGTCAGGTTACTGCCAAGTGTGTAGAATTGTACTCTTTTACCAGCTGCACACTTTTGGGAGATTTATTAACTTTATTAAATCTCCATCCTTGTGTACATGTCTTTTAAGTATTTTGTGTAATGAATAGGAATTTTGTATAAAACATTTGTTGCACACAGAAATGCAGTTATCCCAAGAAAAAGTAACTATTTGGGTTCAAGCTGAACTAGACCCCCTCCTTTTTTTTTTTTTTTTAAGAAATGACCATTTTACTTAAAAAAATAGATCAGTGGGCCAACTGTGGTTATTTATTCAGACTTCGATATTTAGCAGAATTTCCTTCCTTCCTTCCTTCCTTCCTTCCTTCCTTCCTTCCTTCCTTCCTTCCTTCCTTTCACAGAATTTTCGTGAACATGAATAAACCGAACCTGTCATTTCATGGAAAACAACAAAGTATTTCTTGTTAATAATAAAAATTCAAATTTTAAGCAAAAATTACAGTTTAAAAATTTGGGACTAATAACTTTTCCAATACCCAAAGACTTTCCTAATGAGATCAGTGGTGATATTAACAAACAAGATTTTTTTGGTATTATGAGCATTTGTAATATATATATATGTATGTATGTATGTATGTATGTATGTATGTATCTAAAGGAACCATTATTTTCTGAATTACCAATGCATGATGATATTGTAGACTCATACATGGGTAAAAGGTTTATTTAGAGTGCAAGATAGACCAGTGGATTTTAACAGAAGTACAAGTTCATTGCTGTAATTTCTGTTACCACATAACCTTTAGGATATAACTTACTTTCCCTACTTCTAAAGTAGTGTCAGAGAACTATCCACAGTTATCAGAAAAGATTTAAAATGTTCCTCCTGTTTCCAGTTTCTTATCTATGTGAGATTTGACTTTGTTCATTTATGTATAAACGCATTATCACACATGGATTTGATATTTTGTGATATGTATCCAAGCAACATACCACAGCAGACTGAGTGTAAAAGCAAATACGGAGTCCAGCTCTTAATAGGGCGCTTCTTTATAATTGGAAACAATTGTCAAAATATGTTATTTATGATAGCATGCACGAATGGTATTTTTTTGTTGTGCTGGTTTGATTTGTTTTGGGTGGTCTTGTGATACTAGGTATTGGAACAAGGGCTGCTTGCACTGGGATACATCCATGTGAGTGGTGTTTTAAATGAGTAAATGTTTTAAGTAGCAAATAAGTATTTTAAGTTTTCCTTGTTGTAATTTCAAATATATTATCAAAAATAATTATGTAAGTACTGTAAAAAAATTTGAGGCCCTTAATATTTTGTTTTTTCCAGTCAAATGTGTATTTTTTTTAAGCAAAAATGGTGTCTGACTTAAATTTATACCTAAATCTAGAAATCTTTTTTATTAAATAAAAAGTAAAAATCCCAATAACAAAACATTATATTACAATTAAAAATTTGAAAGTGTTTTCTTCCATAATGATACACATAATGCTTCTGTCAGTGATTAGTAAATCTGGTAAACTGTAGAAATAGCTGTTATGACACCTTACTATGCTCTTGCATCCTTACTGTTGTTTTGTTTTGTAGACAAAAATCTCACTATGTGGGGCTTGGGGATTTAGCTCAGTGGCATAAGCACCTGCCTTGTAAGTGTGCTTTGTGAGTTTGATCCCTGGCACCAAAAAAAAAAAAAATCTCACTATGTAATTGAAGCTGGTCTTTAACGCATCATGGAGCCTAGGCTGGCCTTGAATTCACAGCAGTCCTCCTGTCTAGCCTCCCATGTACTGAGATCCCAGGTATGCGCCACCATGCCCAGCCTGGGTCCTTCATTTTTCAAGAGTAGAAAATAAGTCCTAGGACCCAAGAGTTTAGAAGCCGCTTCTGTGAAAGAGAGTCCCTTAATATATGTCTGCCACCATTACTCTTTATTTATTATATGCTCAGTAATTTAATTGCATCTGTTTATCTGTATTGTTTTAGCTAATCTGATGTGGAGGAATTTGAAAGTAAAATGAGGGTACGGTGGTGTATACCTGTTATCCCAGCACTTGGGAGGTTGAGTCAGGAGGATCACTGTGAATTCAAGGCCCCAGCCTGAACTACATACTTCATGAGACCTTGTCTAAGACAAACAAATAAATATAGTAAATAAAATAACATGCTTCTCTTCCTTCTAGGAACTAAATTGTTTTTTTATTTTTTTTATTTTGAAGGAACTTTGTAGAGTAGCTTTAAAATGTTTTTATGTTGCTGTCAGCTTGAGTACTGTAACAGAACTAAGTTCTTGAAATGTATGCTGTTTCCACAATTTAACACTTGTAACTTTTCACAAGTTATAATACTTTTACTTTTGGGATAGTTCATTAAATTTCATAAATCCATATATTTCAAGTATTGCTTAGGAATAGATAAAAATACAGGGTTGTTGCATGGTGAATTTGCCTTGACAGTTACTTTACCATTTGTTTGAAAGGTAAATTGTTATTGTATTTTCTTACTTAAAATGAATTGAATGGGTCATGTACTTTTAAATAAGACATTACAAATTTTTACATAGATTTTATAATTTCTTCTTACACAATTTATTTCCTTTATGGTTGTTCCCATTCCACTCCTTCTCCCTCTTTGGCGAACTGTATTACTGCTCTTTATTCTGAATCCCAAAATGAATGGCAATGACAGAGTAACCACTTTTGGATATTCACAAAAGGAATGTCAAAAGCCATTTTAAAAAATTACTTTTATCCAGGCATACTCTGAATGCTTTAAATTTTGCTAATGCCTGCAGAGCAAGCCATACAAATTTTACCTTCCCATAGGCCAACAAGAAATTATGATTATTCTATGAAATAATGCAATCAACTTAGTCTCTGTTGCTTTATTTTGTTTTTATTGGTTATGTAATACATTACATTTGTAGTTTCTAGAAAGGGAGGATGATCTGAGTGTTTTAGGTCTTTGTCCCTTTAAAAATTCTACCCTTTTACCAGGATCAGTGAAATTCAGAAATGTAGGAACTACTAATTTAGGCATTTTCATTAATGACAAAAATTGACTTGTATAATACTATACCACATTTAGTTAACTTGGATTGGGAGAAATTATTTCAATTCATGCCACTATTGGAATTCTAGTAATGATCAGAATTTAGAAATGGAGAGGTAATAATGCTCATGGAAGTGACAGAGATAAAGTGGGATCCCAAGACTGTATTTCTGGGGGCTGGGGATTTAGCTCAGCAGCATAAGCACTTGCCTGGCAAGCATGAGGTGGTGAGTTTGATCCCTGGTACTAGAAAAAAGCCAAAAAAAAAAAAAACCACTTTATTTCTGGACAATCAGTAGATTCAATATTGAAGCAATTATACCAGTTAGTAGAATCTCAAAGCAGTGAGGTCTCTAAAACAGTTATCCATATAATTTGAAATATAAAAAGAGAATACAGAGAACATATTCTAAAGAAACCTTCTCCAAATAGATTTTTGCAAGGAAATTGTCAGTAAAATCTAACTGTATCATAAACCAGTGATTTCAAGGTTTTACAATAAAACAGTATAGCAGTTGAATGTTGAAATTGGGCTAAAAGGTGATAAAGGAGTATAAGTATTATATTTCTCATTAATGACTTATTTTGAATTAATTTAATTTCATCAAGGAAATAATTTTTCATTGCAACTCATGATTAAAGGAAAACATCATAAGTTTAGATTAACCCAGACATTGTGGTATATTCATACACATCAAAGTAAGCTTGTTCTCTGATTGTGGAATTATTGTAGTTAATTACGTAGGGATTTGCTGGCCTGGGACCACATGCAGTCAACAGAATTCATAAAACTAATTTTGTTGAAGCTTTAAGAAGCTATGGAATAGCCATCTCAGGGATCCCTTTTGAGTAGACTGATGTTTGGGATAGAGGCTAAGAAATCCATTATATTCTTAAATGTATTTGAATACATTTCTTGTTTTCTTTTCCTCTGAAGGACTAGCCAGAGCCAAGTCAGTTCCAACGAAGACCTACTCAAATGAAGTTGTCACACTGTGGTATCGGCCACCTGATGTGCTTCTTGGTTCCTCAGAGTACTCAACACAGATTGACATGTGGTAAATATATAGAGATAAAAGAGCACAGTAGAAGCAGTGAATAAGAATTATGACGGAGTCACAACACATCTCATTGCCTAGATTTAAATATCACCTCTTCCACTATTTGAAGTATTATTCAAATTACTGGCTTGTGACTTAGTTTCCTCAGTTAAGGAAAGGGAATTAATAATAACTACGTTGAACTTTTGTAAATAACATTAAAAAAACTGAGCTCATACATTAAAACTCACTAAAGACTATTCTGTTTTTATCTTTAGTATTCAAAATTACCTACTTTAAGTTGATTTAAAAATAATAATTAAAATGTCATAGCAGTCCTCACCACTTTGAGTATTGTGCTCCTCCACCCAAACGTCTTTGTTGCCAGTGCATTCATTATCTCTAGATAAAGTGTAATTCCTTAATCTTCTTAAAGATAGCTGTAAGATGTTCTAAAGCACCTTTGCCAGCTTATTGCAGAAAGTTTCTCACTGTATCTGTTTCCTTTTATTCAAAAGGCCTACTTAGTACACCTCAAAAAACAACCTGAGCTCTCCCACCTTTGCTTGTGGTATTTGTTCCAGTCCACCTACTTGGCCTCTGCTCCTCTAACTGGAACCTGCACCTAGTAACCTTCTAAACCCAGCTTTGTAGAACTCTTTTCCTGAATATACACTAGTCGTCATCAGTAATTCCTTCCTCTGAGCTGTGGTTGCTTGTACTGCCTATACTTTATGTACCTGTACTGATAAGTTATTACTTCTGTTGTCTTGAACGATCACATAAAATCTTTTATATAAGTTCTTTCTAAGTTTTGATATAACATACATAACATAAAATCAATAAACATAATCAAGTTGAAGTGTATGCTTTTGAGACATACGTACATTGACATTGTTGTACAACCATCCCCATCATCATCTTCAAAACCTTTTTCATCTTGCAGAACCAGGACTCTGTACTGATTAAACAACTCCCTAGTCTATTGCCTTTTCCAGAGCCTGGCAATTACCATCCTTCTGTGAATTTGACTACTGTACCTCAGATGAGTGGGATATACAGTATTCGTCCTTTTGTGGCTGGCTTACTAAGCTTATCTCACCAGCATAATGTCACTAGGGTTCATCCACGTTGTAGTGTGTGTCAAGTTGAGCACTATGTATATGCCAAGTTTGTTTATCCCTTCATCCACCAGTGAACACTCAAGTTGCTTCTGTCTTTCCACTGTTGAAAATAATGCTGCTATGAATATGGGTGTGCAGATCTCCACTTTCAGTTCTTTTGGATGTATATATATGTAGAAATCAAATTACTGAGTCATATAGTAATTCTGTTTTAATTTATTGAGGAGCTGCTATACTGTTTTCCATAGCATCTGTAACATTTTACTTTATAACATTTTAATATGTAAAATTAAATTTTAAATAGCTGTAGTGTATTTCCTAGATTGTGAACTTTTTAATGGACTGGACTATACCGTACACTTACATGTATTTCCACAGTTTCTAGATGACAGTGTCTATTCACTGAGTCTCTTACCCATTTTTTCTTTTACACACACATACAACCACACATACCGTGCCCTACATCTACCTATTCTGTCTCTGTTTCTTGCATCAAAAATCTTGATTATTTACTTCTCTCTATCTCTGCTACCCACAGACTTAGGTCAGGCCACTGTCATTTCCCAGACTACCATAGTGGTGTTGTCAGTTGCTTTTCCTCTTTCCTATCTTGTGCTTTCATGCCATGGTCCAAACTGTAGCCGATATAAGGCTACATGATATAAGGATCTGATGACAATAATCCAAACATGCACAGTTGCAAACACATAATAAGTATTCAGTAACTGTTACTTACTGTGTTCTCTTTAAGAATCATGCAGAAGAGAACTGGAAATTTTAAGTGGGAAAAATGAGTTAAAAATATGCAAATTGAGACAAATAGGGTAAATGTTAACATGTTAGAGGTAAAGATATTTCAGGAGGTTTTCTAGCAGGCTAATATAAAATTCTTCAGGAGACAATCTTGAAAAAATTCTTGTGCTTCATAATATGTAAATAGATTGTTCATTTTTTTTTTTCCCATGGTATGTTTTAAAGGGGCGTTGGTTGCATTTTCTTTGAAATGGCTTCAGGAAGACCTCTGTTTCCAGGATCAACTGTGGAAGATGAACTACACTTAATTTTCCGACTACTAGGTAACAGATGAAATCCTTTTTCAGAGATTTACACCTGCAGTTGACTAGCTGGATTAACACTGTAATTCTAAAATATATATATTTAAATATTTAGTGCTGTGACTAACACAAAAAGCTGTTATGTTTTAGAATCACAATTGGCTTAATTATTATAAGATAGATCTTTCTGGGTAACTTCATTTGCAGAGTTTCATCTTTGCAATAAAGAATTTATGAAAGAAGTACAGAAATAGTACTGAAAATTTAGCTTCAGTATACTAAGGAATAATTCTAGCTTAGGTGCTATTTTATGGATAGAAAAAGATCAGGCATCCTCATAGGTATGATCAAAAAACACAATGAATATACACATTTTAAAAATTCATTATAGTAAAAGACACACTGCCATCAATCCACCTCTCAAAATACTCTTCCTCACTTCTAATACATTTATCCCGTCATTCTTGCCACTTTCTGAAACAGTTTCAGGTGTTCACTTTCATATCATTAGTTACATTTTTGGGGGGTACCTTGATATCATGAGTTGATTAAAAATGCTTACCTTTCATGGTTGTTTTGACTTTCAGTAAGAGCCAGAACTCAAATGGTGCCAGATCCAGTGAATAAAGCAGATGAGGAGACACCATAAAGATTTTACTTGATAGTAATTGCCATAAACAGTTGATGAATAACCTTATAAAAAAATACAGTTTAAATTTAAAAATGTATTATAGTAAAAAACACGTTGCCATTAACATTTTTCACAGCCCTCAAAATATCCCCCTCTTGTTGAACACACCCTTTTGTTTCTGGCAATGTGTCTTTTACAATAAGTTTATTTTTAAAATTAAAAATTTTTTTTTAATTTTCATTGTAACTTTGGATCATCCCTAGTGTTGATTGCATCAATACATAACCCATAAATAACACATACGTATTTTTTTCTCTTTGAGTTGAAATTAAATCATCTGGTAATGTAAATTGTTCCCTAAAGACACTTCTAAGTTCTACCTGTGCATATATAATTTTATGTGTATTCATACATATATAAATTTTTTTTTTTTTAAATTCAGGAACTCCATCTCAGGAAACTTGGCCAAGTGTTTCTTCAAATGATGAATTCAAGAACTACAACTTTCCAAAATATAAACCACAGCCTCTAATAAACCATGCACCCAGGTATTTCTTTTTCTAAAGCAAAAAAGGGAAACCCCATGTTACTTTTTTCAATTCTTTGAAATATTTATGCAATAAAGATCCATACAAATATATAACACCACAGTTCTTAAATGTTTGGGGTTCTAATTTAATTAAATTTCTTTTTTCCTTTGTCATTTATTTTTTTATTCAGTGACCAAGAATCACCAAAGTATGTAAATAGAATTGAGCTGTAAATAAAATGAATATAGAATGTATGTATGAGAATTCTGGAGTTTCTGTAGACAGTTTCTTTTCCCACAAAGGAGCCATTGATTAATGCCTTATTAACTATGAAAGAGATGATATATTTCTGTTTTGCTCTCTGCAGAATTGCTCTGCATTTACTTACAGAAACCTAAATGTTACAGGTAAAATTCTCACTCTGATACATGATGATCTATCAGTATTTTCAGTTGACATAATTTTGTATTTTCAGAATATAAACTCTTCTTATTTCTCAGCAAAACACAAGGTTCTAAGTGTCAGTACTGCAGTTAAAGTTTCTCCTCGTACCTTTCAATCCATGAGTCCCTTTAAAATTTGACTCAGAATATGTTTATTTATGGAATATATTACATTTGCAGTAACATAGAATAACATTTCCAACTACATTTTCCATCTTCCTTAAAAAGAATTCTTTTTTAAAATTACCAAAATACCAAATAAGGACATTAATTTAATCAAAAACCATTCACATTGCTTAAAACATAACACACTTGTTTTGCTTCCACTTATTCTCAAGCTAGGGAAGGGACAGTGAAACATTTCTGACACCAAAAATATTTTAGAAGTATTTATATGTATTGATGTTCTTTTTGTTACTATAGCAACCAATATCATTCTCAACTAGTCTTTGTTAATAATAATAATAATACAGTATATGCTTGGCTTTTAGTGTGTCTCCAGAGCAGCGTGAATCCTATTTCTGTCATTCGTACATTGCTGCTTGCTTTCGGTAATATTTTTTAAAGTGCAGATTGAAGTGGATTCTCCATGGTTTGATCACCTAGTTTGTGCCCACGGAGCTCTGTGTGTGTGTGTGTGTGTGTGTGGCCAGAAAGGTAGCCTACAGAGGACCAGTAGGCGCTGGAGAAGGTTTGGGCTATAGCATCACAGGACTCAGAGAGAGGCTCAAGGGAAAATATTTCTCTATTCAAAATTGTGCCTTTGCCTATGAAATCCAGTGCAGGATGGAATGTGTGGGTTCTGATCAACAGATGATTCCACTGAAATAAAAATTTCATTAAAATACTGTTCCTTGTTGTGTTGATTACATCACTGTAATTGACTATCTTTATGATCTGTAGCCACTGTAATTGGCTATCTTTATCGACTGTATCTTTGGTTTCTTGGCCGTTATTAATGAAGTTATTATGAAATTATGGCATATTTAAGTGGAGCTTAGTACCTTCTAGGACTCATTGATGGGCAGATTATCCTGTGAGACTTTGGTGGATGGCTTGTCTCTGTGTTTATCTTGACCCACAGAAGTATTTCTCTCTGTCTCTGTGTCTCCATCTCCATGATAGAGAAACGATGTCATGTGCTTGTGTTCACTGCAAGCCTAAAAAATTGATGCAGTACTTAAGTTTTCTTTGTTGTTGAGCTTCATTCTTTTGAGACAGAAGTGACTAAACAATTTCTGTAGCTTTAATAATTAATTTTTCTTGAATGTTCAAAGTTTGAAGCCCAGTTACTTACAGTTTATTCTTAAGCAAATATGACAGATAAGTCTTTGAGAGCTAAGCAAATTTAAGTCTTCCTGAAGGCCACAAGAGTGACCATTTTAGGGCACTTAAATTTAGCAAATGAAAATACTTATATGAAATAGTTTTATCTAAAAAATTTCTACCAGCTAAAATAAAAGATTAAATTGCTACTTTTTATTGTTTCTAGGTTAGACTCTGAAGGAATTGAATTGATAACAAAATTTCTTCAAGTAAGTTACATCTATTTTGTAAATGTTCAATGGGTATTTAAGCCTTGGTTTCTTCCTATAGAATTGGATAAGTAATAGTGCCCTCAGTATTGTTAAGTAAGACTATCTGTGTTAGTATCTAGCATGCTTTAGGCACATGCTTAACCAAAGCATATCTTACATGATTTCTCTTACTGTGTCTGGTCTCTTATGACCAAAAAAATAGTCTGAGATAGTCTGCTGTTGGCATGGATCAACTATGCTAAGGCCATGTTCTCTGCAATTCACATTGTCTGTTCTCTTTTTCCTTATACGTACTGCCTTACAGGATGCTGCACCTCCAAATACCACTCATTTTCATCCAAAGCAGGAAGAAGAGGGAGGATAAGGGTGGTACCAGCCACATTAATTCTTACATCTTAAAAGCAGAGGCTTTCACAGAAACCCCTACAAGGCTTCTTCCTAAGTCTCATTGGCCAGAACATTAATTGTAAGAGAGGCTAGGAATTGAGGAGTAGGATCGTTACAATTAGCTTAGACTTATCTAAAACAGTCATGATGCGTGTTCCATCTGATGGAAGTATGGACACTTTGCACAAGTCTAGGGAAAACAGAGCAATGGACATTGGATAGATACATAACAGAGTGTCTGCAATGAAGGTATTGGGTATATTTCCACTGATCCTTTGGTGTTTATGAAGAAGAGTAAGACAAACCATTGAATATGTAAGTTTTTTGCTACTTCAGAAATATAAGGACTCTTTAATTAAAATTTTTGAGATCCAGTCTTGGAAATGTGGAACTAAGTTATAATCACTGCTACATACTCTCAGTAGCAACTCATCCATGAGTGTATCTGGAGTATTCCAAATTGGTATTTGAAAATAATCATATTAAGTAATGAAACCTTTAAAAAATAGCTTTAAATACTAATTTTCCTTCTCCAACTTTTTACATTATTTAGAGAAAAAGTTAATGAAGCAGTTCTTTGCTTTTCTACAGTATGAATCTAAGAAAAGGGTTTCAGCAGAAGAGGCCATGAAACATGTATACTTTCGAAGTCTGGGACCAAGAATACACGCTTTACCAGAAAGTAAGAGAAATTCAAAACATGTTTTTCTCCCTTTATTTTCATTTGTCCAGAGTTGGGTACTGGGGTGCCTTAAAGGTTTAGAAAGAGATGGTTGTTGATTTTTTGAGTCTTTTATTGTAATTAGATCTCAATTTCTTGAAGGGTGGTTGGTGTATGTCTTGTTTCTTGTTTTATTTCCTGCAGTGCTAGACACATTGCCCCTTCTGTATAAGAAATCCATAATACTCAAATATTATGGGTTATTAATCCTAGCAGACTTAAGTTGGAATCTGCAATCTCATGATGGTATCCTTAGGCCTGCTCTAGTTTCAATTTAGTTGTTAGAAGTGGATTTCTATAAGGATTAACGAAGCACAATGGAAACATAAGATGGCTTTCTTGGGAAAGCACATTTCTTTTTTACTGCCTAAAGATGATTTCCCTTTCTTGTGGTCACTCTAACTTTACTATCCCCATGCCAGGGCTGAGCATAGTATCAGAATCACTGAAATAGATTTTCTGTGCCTGAAGTAACTCTTTAATTTTGCTTATGATGTTCTTTGTTTTTTAAATTAGCCCAGTATTTTACTTTAAAATGGAGAAAGGTGAATGGGAAATTAGAGTGCTTGAGAATTGAGCTGTGAAAAGCTCCCATTGTCATTTATTAGACAATACTAATTCATTAAAGTTTGTATAGTATTCAGGGATAAAGCTTCCTGGAATCAAAATTCTTAGGACTTTTCACTTTGAAATTCCTGGATGGTTCTAACAGAGATTAGAGATGAGGGGCAAATTGTGAGTGATTTTTTTTTTTTTTTAAAGATGTTAAAAATCATTATTTATCCAATTTGAATTTGAGGTAGGTAGTTATATTTGTAGAGGTCTGTTGCTATTCCCTAATACCTTAGTACCATTATAAGGAGACAGAGAAGAAAGAGAAGTAGAACCTACTGAGAGCTTTTTTTTTTTTTGGGTGGGAGGGTACCGGGATTGAACTCACAATTACGCACTTGGAAGGCAGGCACTTATGCTGCTGAGCTAAATCCCCAGCCTACTGAGAGTTTTTGATTAGGTCTCCCAACCCCAGTAATTCCTGGAGTAGACAATGTATATTTTTGTTGGAGAAACACCCATTTGCACCATGCGTTAAACCAGAATTGGCAGATGAAAAGTTTTGAAAAGAGATTATTTCATTTGATTTTTTTCTCCAAAATAGACAAAAAGGGAAATCTTCTAGCATGTGTATAACCTTGTAAATATGGTATATATGTTTTATGTTGAATCACTGTAATATACTTTCTAAATATTTCTTTATAGTTGTGTTGTATTTGTTTTTAATAATGTTATACTTTCACCTGATCATTTCTGTCTGCATTTTAGGCGTATCCATATTCAGTTTGAAAGAGATCCAGTTGCAAAAGGACCCGGGTTTTCGAAATTCTTCTTATCCAGAGACAGGTGTGTTTGTCATAAACCATTTCACGTGTCGATCATGAATTTTTGTGTGGAATTGAGCTTTTGGTTTATAAGTTGATCAGTAAAAATATTGATGTAAAAACCAATGTACAGTGCATTCCACAACTGTGTATGTTTAGAATTGCACATACTCACTTTTCTGTATGATGTGGGCAGCTCAGTAAATCTTCAGAGAGAAATCTGACTCAGTCAAGTCAGGGATCCTGAAAGCTGCAGATGGCACAGAGACCTTTTACAAGTGGCCTGGCTTGATCACTGCACACGCCATCCTTGGTACCTGAGGCAGAAGACACACCTTGTGCTTCCCTAGTCATCAGGTTCATCACTTCGAAGCATAGAAGCTGTAGACTGAGTCCATCGACAAAAGGGTCATTTAAGACAGTGCTGATCACTCTTACCGTGGAATATTAGCTTTTGCTGGTGGGAACATTAGCTTCCTAGAGTCACCAAGTACTGTATGTGGGATAAAACTGAACCTTGAACTGCCTCATGAAATGACTTTATATTTTAGGACATGGGAGGAACAGAAGACAGAGCATGCTCTTTTAAGTGTGATAACATGGTTTCAAGCCCAGCCCCCCGCCTTTCTTATCAATCAAGGACTCAGATCTGAAGGCAGTTATTTCTTTTGGTGGACTTGGAATCTCCGTTTGTCTACACTGTCCTCTTCACAGTGGAGTCTTTTTATTTCAGACCTACAGATTGTTTTTATATGTGTTGTCACAGTGTGACAATTTTTTGTACAGTCGATTTTAAGGTCTTCTCTGCCATTAGAGCCAGTAGGTTACAACTATTGATGTAACTGTAGCTGCAATTTTTGTGCAGGACTGAGAAACATGGCGCATTATTTATTGCGGAATCATTGCTGCTAAATAACTACTGTCTGTTTATTTAACACAACAGTTGAATGCCTGAAGAAGTTGCAGTGGCTTTATTATATGTGAATGCATCTGTTTCTCTTCATGGATTGTTTTACTGCTGCATTTTTGTTTGTTTTTAAAATTAAACTGCAGTGTTTCCTGGAATATATATTTAGCTTTGCTTAACAGTAAGATTAAGTGAGCCATCTTGAACACTCTTTAAGTTTGTGCTGTATAATTTCTTACTGAACATTGGCAAATAGAGTAGCTGGAGATTGATAACCACATTATGTTTAGGAAAGCATGTTGATGCAGAAGTTGATTGAAGCAAGTGAATACCTAACATTTTGGGTTTCTCACATTAGACACCAATAAATTAGTACCAGGATTATTTATTGTTATCTAGTCCTCATTTTAGAAATGTCTGCTGCATATTACTGGATATTTGTATACTAATAGACTTAACTATTTTACATTGTGCTTTAATTTAGTTAATACTTAACCATATAAGTTCATTTGAACATGAGAGTCTTGCTTGTGTTTAAGTATATTTCTTTTATTAGAAAGGATGATACTTCGTAGGGGCACAGTTTATTTCATTTGGGGGCTGTGTGTGTTTCAAAACATTCACTTGGAATCAGCATAAAGCTGTAACACATCTTTGAAATGAGCCATGATAAATTTCCAATGAGAGAAATGAGAACTTAGAGGATTGCTTTAAAGCATCATAGGTATTATCTGTTTATCAGAGATAATAAATATTACAGTTTTAATTATGCATCTCCTTTAACATCATAAACAGGTTGGTGTTGGTAACAGTGTTTTAAGCATTTGTGTTCACATTTAAGGACTATTGTTTAGTGCATCTTACAAACTATAAATCTTAATTGGTATATTTTGAAATGGTCATGTAAATTTTTGCCTTATATATCATGAAAATAGTCATAACTTAATTTTTTTCCTGACATTCACTGTAAAACATTCAGGGGTCCTATCATTTCTGTTCAGGAAATCTTGTAGTTTATTGTTATTTAACAGTATTAAATGGGTTTTTGTATATTTCATTTTAACTTTATTTGTGAATAGTGATTGTGGCATGTTTGGGGTATTTTAATTTTTCATGTTACTGAAATTTTAATTTTTTAAAAAAATTCCTGAAAGAAACAGATTCTTGTGTGATGATGAATATCGGACCACTACTGCTTTTCACATTTGTAAATTGGTTTTATGTTAAACCCTGTAACCTAACAAACTGCTGTTATTTCTAACTGACAGACATGTATTAATATTGTACTTTGAAGGTTATAAATATTATGTGGAAATTCCTCCATTTTTTGTTTCAAAATTTATAATAACAAAATCTCCATGTTGTATAAAAGTGGTTTTGTTGAGTCTTGATTCTTTGTGGGGGAGCAGACTGTGCAGAGTGGATTATGGTATTTTTGTAAGATAATGAAGTCTCACTGCCCTAGAAGTGGAATAGCTGCTTTATAATTGTTCTGACTATTTAGTAATTTCTGCTGTCATTTTATAAACTAGCACTCTCATATAGTATCTCATGTATCATTTTATGACTATATATTTAATTCATTACAAATTTGACCTATAGTTTATCCATAGATTTGGTTCCTGCATATAAAAGTTGACATAGTGCATATCCAATTGTGATGTAAAATCTTTCTCCCAGGAAGTTCTAGGGATATTTCCTCATTTTGTTAAGAATTTGGCAAGTGAACAAGTGTCTGGGATCATTTTTGCTTTTGTCTGTTGATAACTTGAGTGCCATTCAGATCTTGATAATGTTGCAGTGCAGAGAATTGAAGCTCTGAAATTTTGAACCTTGAACTCTTTCAGATCCTCTTAAACTGACAGAGTTCTCAAAGGTAAGAGAGGATACCTCTTTTGTTTTCTTGTGTCATTCTAGGTGTATAGAGTGACTGCAGTTTGGTATTTGTCAGCTAAAATTGTAAAATTACTGTAGTTGATCTTTGGGACTCAGGATAATGAGTTTTCCCCCTTTTTACGGTGTGAAAATGACAATATTTTATAAATGTACAATTCAGTAGCATTGACTATATTCAGAAAGCTGTGTACAGTTACCATTTTCACTTTCCAAAATGATTTATTACTCCTAGTGTGTATCTGAACAGTCAGAAGGGAAATTATTGATCAAAAAATGTTATATTTAATATTTTTGGGACATAGTCTTCCATAGAACACACACTTATTTTACATTCCCAGTAGTAACATAGGAGGTTCTAAATTCTCTTTATCCTCGCCGATACTTGTTATTATCCCTTTTTATTATTCATTCTAATAAATGTGAAGTGCTATTTTATTGCAGTTTTGATTTATATTTACCAGTGATTAGTGATGAGCATCCTTTCATGTGTTTTTTTTTATTTGCTTTGAAGAAAAGTATCTTCAAGTACTTTGCTCATTTTAAAAATAGGCTTGTCTTGTTGAATAATAAGTTTTCTATGCATGCTAGGTGTTATACCTTTATAAGGTATGTTATTTGCAATTATTCCCTCACATTCTGTGAGTTTTCAATTTTCTTGAAAGTGTTCTTTTGATTTATATAAATTTTTAATTTTAAAAAAGTCAAATCAATTTATTTTGTTGCCTTTGCAACATATCTCAAAATATTGGCAAATCTCTAAGATCACAAATATTTGCCACTATATTTTCTTTTAATGTTTTTAGAGTTTTAGCTCTAGACTTGGGCATAAACCCATTTTGGAGTTAATATTTGTATGTGGGATAAGGAAAGAGTTCAGTTTCATTCTTTTGTATTCTAGTATCCATTTCTTTCCCCAGCACCATTTGTCAGAAAGACTGTCCTTTCTCTACTGACTAATCTTGTTAAAGATCAATTGAGGGTTTATTTCTAGGCTTCTAGCTCTATTCCAATAGTCTGTTTCTTTTTATCTATGTAGATAGTACCACAGTGGTTTGATGATTACTGTAACTTTTTAGGAAATTTTAAATCAAAGTATGAATTCTCCAATTTTTTTTCAGGATTGTTTTGCTTATTAAGGGTCTTTTGAAATTACGTATGGATAATAGAATGTATTTTTTTTTTATTTCTGCAAAAACAGAAAACAAAAAACAAGCCTTTTCTCCATCAGTTGGGATAATCATGTTTCTTTACTCTGTTAATATGTATTGCCTTGATTGATTTTTTTTTTTTGTACCAGGGATTGAACTCACAACCTTGCACTTGCTAGGCAAGTGCTTATGCCACTGAGCTAAATCCCCAGCCCCTCCGTGATTGATTTTCATATGTTAAATCACAGTTGGACTTTCCTAGGGAAAATCTCACTTTATTTTGTTATATACTCATTTGATCTTCATTAATGAAAGAAAGATTTGGAATAGAAATGTGTCATAGTTTCCTGAATTTTGCAACATTTGCATAGACTTTACTAGTTGAACATTCCTATTCCAAAAGTTTGAAATCTGAAATTCTCCAAAATCCAAAATTTTTGAATGTTACCACTCAAAAAGTTTCAGATTTCAAGACATTTTGGATTTTCAGGTTAGGGATGCCCAAACTGTAACTCTTAACATGCTGCTCAGTTCAGTTTGTTAATATTTTATTGAGGTCGTTTGCCTGTATTCTTAAGGGAGATGGACTAAAGAATTCTTTTGTTATAGTGTCTTTGTCTAGATTTGGTATCAGGGTATTGCTGGTATTATGGAATGAGCTAGGGAAATATTCTTTTCACTTCAGCTTTTTAGAATAGTTTAGGGATTCACATTTATTCTTCTTTAAAGATTTTTTACAATTCACCAATGAGGTTATCTGTTCCTAGGTTTTTATTCATTGAGAGACTTTGATTAATGATGTCAATCTCCCTACTTGTTATAGTTTTATTTAGATTATTATTTCTTCTTAGGTCAGTTTTGATAGTTGGTATATTTCTTGGAATTTATCCATTTTTTACATTGGTTTTATTCAATTTATCATACAGTTCATACTATTCTCTTATAATCCTTTTTATTTCTGTATATTCACTAGTAATGTTTTTGCTTTCATTTTCTGATTTTAATAATCCAAGTCTCCCCTCCACACATCAGTCTTGCTCAGTTTTATTAATTTTGTTAATCTAATAAAAGAACCAACTTTTTGGTTTTGTTGACTTTTTCTTTGTCTTCACTCTTCTTTTCCTAATTTTGGATTTAGTTTTTGTTTTGCTTTGTTTTGTTTTGTTTTTGTTGTTGTTGTTGTTCCTCTGTTCCTTTAGATGTATTATTGGATTATTGATTTGAGATTTTTTTTCTTTCAATGTAGACTTTTGAAGCTGTAATTCTTAATTCTTTCTTAGCTTCTTTTCAGCATACCCCATAAATGTTATGTTGGTTTTGTTTTCATTTGTCATATTTTCTAATATCTGTTGTGATATGTGTGTTGCTTAATGAATTTTCCTTTTCTTACCAACTTCTTATCTCATTCTGTTGTGGCAGGAAAAGTTTCTATGATTTCAGTTTTTTAAAAATGATTAAGATTTTTTTTGGTGGCATAACATGGTATGATCTGGAAAATGTTTCATGTGCACTTGAGGAATTTCTCATTCTGAGAGAAATGTTGGATGCAGTGTATTTTACATGATTCTTATGTCTTACTGGTTTATAGTGGTTGATTCCTTTATTATTTGTCTGTCTGTCTTCTTTCTGGTTTTTCTGCTCTTTGTTGAAAGCAGAACATGGAGATTTCTAGCTAATGTAATAGAACTGATTCTCCTTTCAGTTCTGTCAGTGTTTGCTTCCTAAGTTTTGGGGCTCTGACATTGAGCACATAAATGTTCATATTTGTTATGTAGCTTCTTTGTGGATTGAACCTTTTATCTCTTGTAACTTTTTTTTAATACTAGTGCAATCCATTTTCTTTGAAAATATTGATCAGCCTCTGATCTCTGTTTGGTACTGTTTGGTTGGAATGTCTTTCTCTATCCTTAAACTTTCAACTTCTTCATGAACCCAAAGTGAGTCTTTTGTAGATAGCATATTTACAAACCATATTTTTAAAATCCATTCTATCAATCTCTGACTTTTAATCTGGAAACTTTAAACCATTTATGTTTAAAGTAATTACTGACAAGGAAGCATTTCTGCCAGTTAGCTATTTATTTTCTGTATTTCTTACATGCTTTTTTCTTTTAAGTTTCCTGGTATTGCTTTGTTTTATATTTGGTTGTTTTTTTTTGGTAACATATGATATTGATTCTCTTCTTTCCTGTATATTTCCCACCTGTTTGGGATCTTATTGTTGTTGTTACATACATGTAGGATATGTACATATGTAGTATATGTAATGAGTTATATCCCAACCCTTTTTATGTTCAATTCATATCATTGAGGGGGGCTATAGGGTTTCTCTGATGTATCCCAGGCTGGCTTTGAATTTATGGTGATCTTCTTGCCTCAGCCTCTTGATTGCTGGGATTATAGGCACCTACCACCAAGCCTGGCTTTCAATTTATTTTAAAATTTGTACTACCTACAACTATAATCCCATTTGTGTATTATTTTTAATGTCAGTGGGTCTATTTTTAAAATATTCTAATCTTGATTCTTAAATTATTTCTTTAACAAGTTCATTATATCAAAATGTTAAGTGATAAGCTTATAAGCAGGTAATAAAAAATTTGAACATCTATGTATGTGCAGACTTGAAGTCTCCAAAATTTTTAGTGTACTACTTAAAACCCGAGGACATTATTATCCCTTCCTGTTCAGAACAGAACTAGAATTTTCTGATACTAAGTTCAGATTCTGAGTTTAGTTAGATAGGCAGGAGGTTTATATCAGTTGTTGTGATTCTTAGGTGAACTCAGTAGTTTCTCTTACTGACCTAGAAAACCACTGAAATTATAAATTCATTCTCATTCTCTCAACACCCCACCCCACTCCACCCCACCCGCCCCGAGGGAAGGTCTCTGTGTAGTTCAGGCTGCCTTCAAACTCTGTAGCCTTGGCTGGCTTTGAATTGAAGCTCCTTTGGCCTCAGCCTCCTGCATGCTGGGATTACAGGTGTGCACCACCATGCCTGGATGAAGTCAGCACTTTTTTATCCAGCCCAAACAGGAAGAATATAGCTAAATTACTGATGATAAAGCTTATTGGATTAGAAAGGAACATAAAAATTTTATCTATAGTGATGGGAACACACAATTGATAGGAAAATACAACTTACTTGAAAAACTAGTATTTCTGAAAGGTTTACACATCAGAGACCTTAATTCAACTCTTGCTAAATAGAGGGACTATGAGGGCAGATGTGCACATGCATACTTGTGACAGGGAAATGGAAAAATAAATGGGAATAGGGTAGGAGCCATGACATTTGCCCCTGCTGCTTTTCCCTGCCTCAGCCCACCTGTGGTGGAGACACACACGGGCCAGGGGCACACCGTGAAGATGGGCATGAAGACGTGGCCGATGACCATCTGAATGGTACGCAGCACTTTTCAGAATGTGAGAAGAGCTCAGCATTTGCCAGCAGCTCCGCGTTTACAAGAGGGATGGCCCCACTGGGTTCTGAGTGAGACTGCGACCATCACTGAGTACAGACTTGGGCCTTGTGCAAGACTCTGAGGGCCCTTTGAGCCTCTTAGAACAGTGTGACCGAAAAGATCTATGCAAGCTGCAGCCTTTTCTCCAGCTGTACTCACAGTAGTTCCATTCTTAAAACCTCTGTGTTGTTACTTCCTCGCTCGTGTGTGTTGAGAGCTAAGGTTGTCGAGTGATGAATGGACGACGTGGTGATGTAGACCTTGTAGTTTATCTCTGGGCAATGGTCACACACATTACTAGAAACATTGAAAGTCAGCAGAATATTATTCAGTTGGGGTCCGATCTGTCCATCTTCTCCCACAGCCTCTAGCCAGTCCCTACCTCATTCCTTCCCAGTTATCTGGAAGCTTCCTCTTTGCTTTTGAATCTATACTCTCTCTTTGCATTACTCTCTCATATGCCAGTGAGTCCTACCAATGCAAGTAGTTCCTCCTGTACCAGTGAAGTGAATGATTTCCTACCACACCTACAGGAATATGTTACTACACATACACAACTATGAAATCTGTGACTCTGTATTGATGCCAAACTTGTCAAACACCATCTCCATTAAGCCAGTTTTCTCCATTGTCCCCCTCCCCACCAGGTCCCATTTCAAAACCAGGTGGAGATTGTATTGCATTTGTCCATGAAAACCACAACCAGGTCAGCCTGAAAGTGAGACCCAGGGGAATAATAACCTTTGTCACCAAGGCTGGCAGTTCACATTCCCCTTTATCAACAAAATGGCTAAAAGGAAAAATAGTGATTTGTTTTTTTCCCTTCCTGCTCATTTCTCATTACAGAGCAATTGATGGACCACTTTTCTACCTCATTCCACTCTGCCTCTCAATTCAGCTTCATAATTTAGCCCTGTATCTGTAATCTAAAGCATTTTTTACATGCCTGCCTAAGGGTAGGTGACAAGACAGATTTTTCATCTTGTTTCCATAAGAAAAAGTGAAGTTTAGAAATGAAATAAACCAACTCACTTGACTCTGAAACACCTTTTATCACAAAGTATTTATTCAACAAAAATAATATTACAGTAAAAATGATACATATATGAAAATGAATGAAAATTTGCAATAATAGAAAAGATGTGTACAAAGAGATCAACGTTCAGGTTATATAATTCTAACAAACCTTAGCTGTATCAGTTTAACACTGATCAAGCAAACCTAAAAGAGGAAGAAGTTAATGTTTTTTGGAATCTAAATACACACACGCACATGCAGCAGAGCTGTAAATTACTCTTCAATACCTCCAGTTTTGTTTGCATCACAGCAAATATTTTGATCCATTAAAAAAGTGATGTTTTTCATTTCTAATAAATGGACCTAGTATATATATGTTCATCACAGTATTTGGTGGGAGAAGAAAATCAGATTTATAGTCATGTAAATATTTCTAATCAATGACATTTTAAAACTATATTAAAAATCTTTTCCATTGAAATTTTTGCACATTAGCTTCCCAGAGTTCCTTTATAAGAATTGTACATCTTGGATGTGTTCATGTATTTCTTTACGTAACACACAATTCTGGACCAGTAGTTACTTACAGCTGGGCTTCAGGAAAGCAAGGGAGCATCATTAGCACCTGCCGCTGTGCTGTCTCCAATGAGCTGTACGGCTACAGCTGCTTCTGGGTACTTGGAACCAGGTAGAGGGGCCTTTTCTCAGAGGCCTCTTCTGGCTGTCACATTGCCATTCCATAATTACCAGTTCCTTTGTTTGAGCCAGGTCCTTTTTTATAGTACAGAATTACCATTATCCTGTGAGTGAGGGACATAGTTGTCTTATTTATGAATTTTGGAACCAGTCCCATTTATAATCAGTGGTGTATTAGAGTGGGATTTTTTTCTCCATGGTAAGGGCATACATGTCCACATACAGAGGTGTTCAATTGTAATAGAAAACTTATTGTGTAAGTATCTGAACATAATTTTTAGATTTTTTTAGGAAATCCAAAAAATTTGTTTTCATAATCCCTGCCTTTTAAATGCCTGGGTTTTTTGTTGTTTTGTTTTCTGTTTTTTTGTTTTTGTTTTGTTTTTTTTTTGATAGGTTACTTAATCATGCTTCTAATTGGTTTCTGTTATAGTTAAAGATAATAGTTGACCTAGTTTTGAATTTAAAGCACTGGGCACTTTCTAGCTCTCCTATCTTGATTGGGGCCTTTCCTACTTCATGTACAGGTAATGCCTCTGAAGTGATGCCTTCTGATTTTTTTTTGAAAGAAGAAAAAATTTTTTTGAAAGAAGAAAAAATATGTTTCTGTTATTATCATCACTGTCCTAAACTACAATACACAAAAGAATTGACTGCTGAATGTTCCAAATTGTTATATAATCAGTTCCGTTCCATCATGATGAGGTTCCTGAAGAATTTTGCTTTTATCAGATTTCCTTTATTCTCACCATAAATTTAGTAATACATAAAACAGTGCGTCATGTTTCAGTCTCCACAGGCAAAAGCATCCAGTACCTCCAGTTCTGTATTTTTGATACAGTGCATTTTTGACCCATCAAAAATCATGAAAACCTATCCCTACAAGGATTATTGGTATGTCAAAATTGCTTCTTTGTTGGACTTTATCATCAATATGAGCCTCTTCCAAAACACTACATTTTTAAAGTGTTAAAGTTCTAGGGATTTAGAAAAACTCTGACTCAAGTATCAGAGTGTGATTCTCTATGGAAGATAGGGCAGTCAGGGCTGAGTTTTTAAAATAAGAACATGCTAACCTACAAAGTATTCCAGGGTTTAGATGATACAGACTTGGGAATTTTTAGTTAGAAAAAATAGTTAAAAGGCTACTCTTTCAAAGTTCAATTTTTGAAAATGTACTTTAGAACATTTTCATTTATGAAGGTTTATTGTCTAAATATGGCTTAGTTTATTTTTATAAAAAAAAAAGTGGACATTACTGAATTTCAATTCAAAAGATTCTAAGGCAATTCTACAGTTGAAAGCAACAAAGAAAATATGAATATGTTTTCATATTTTGCCTACTTGTGAAAAATAATGAAGTTCTACTAGAGATCTGTTCAATACTAATTTTTGTCTTTCAAACATTTTCTCTTAATACTAAAAAATATATAAATCATTTACATAAAAGTAAATGCAAAAGAAGGCACAGCTGGTTATAGTGTGTATAAAGCATAGTTCAGCATAGGCAGAATTAAAGAAAAAAGCTTCACATCCTTATTAGTTATACTGAAAACATTAAGAAAAGTTCTTCACTGTCAACAGTGTTCAACACTTAGAACTAAGAGGATATAAAAACAAAAACATTAAAATTCACTTAATGCAAAACAGATTTTCATACATACTTGAATATATAAAAAAACAGTTTTAAAAATGCTAACACAAATCTCAACTATCCATGTTATGAAAAGTGCAAACCAAATTAACAGGGTTTCACAATGTCCTTCTCATGACACAGGTAAACTAGCCCATGGGGACAAACTTGTTCCATCAGTTAATGAGTCCTTCATGGTGGCCAGACATCATCAGGATTTCTGAGAGCTCGACGAGAGCAGTACTGGAGAAGCAGCTCTGTCCAGCCCGGGGATTGGCACTGGCATGTGACCATTGAGCAGTGTGGGGAACTGCAGGGGACAAAAAGAGTTTGAAGATCATTATTCTAAGTCCATTGGGAAGAACTCGGATTCCTTGGGCCCTAGACAGCCCACATAGTTTGGTTTTCTCATCGCCTCTGTCATGGAGGTCAGCTGCCAATCTGTTTTACAGAATAGCTGGAAGATTACTAGGGCAAATGGGCAGGCCCAGCAAATGCCTTTAGTTATTCTATATTCGTAGGCTACTAGAAAAAAGTACTACAGCATGCTGTAATACTGTTTTTAAACAGTACAAGATATTTAGAATTCTGCTTTGCATTTAGAAAAAATTTTTGAAAACCAGATTAATTTCTAAATCCATATTTTGAAATTTGCTATCAGTTTTCCCAAGTACTACAAAGATGTTTTTCTAGTAACTTAAAAATTGGGAATATTTTTGTCTTAAGAGATTTGAAATGGAATGAATATGGTTATTGGGGAGTTGAAAGAGTATTCTTTCTTTGATAAATAATAACCAGATTTAATAGGCTACCCATCAGTGACAAAGTTTAAAATTAATGTCTCTGTAGTTGGCAAGTTGAGATGGTAAAAAAGCAGGTCTGAAGGCACGTGCTCTGCTAAGTTTCAGACCTGAAGCACATAGGTCAGCCATACTCCCCACTGAACATGACTAATAATGGCCTCCTTTTAACACGTGGCTGCTTGGAGCTCAGTATTTTTCATCAACTGGGATGATACAGATCAGAATCTCCTAGATTGTCTTTTAGTGTAATTCCTATTTAGGCCAAGTAAGTTAAATATTAAACCACACCACTAAATGCCAAACTACCTAGCCTGGCACAGGTTAGAAAGTACAACAAATATTTGTAAAACAAATAAATATATTTTTGCAGTTATCAAACTATTTCAGCAACTTCTATCTAGTGCTTTATTATCAAAGGTTATCTTGATATCAAGGAGCTATAAAGTCAGTTTCCTTATTTCCATTTTACAAATGAGCAAACAGTTCAAATAAGTTCGGAATAACCAAAGGTCACAGCTAATAAGCAGCAGAAATGAGTTTGAATGTCTGGCTGAAATCATTCTGTACTAAACTGCCCAAGTTTCTTAATAGTTATTGGCATAGTTAAGGTTTTTCTCTTTCCTGGCACTTTGGGATTCTTACTTCTTCTGGAATTTTATCAACTCCTACTATTTACGTACGGTTTCTGCCCTTGTGTGTAAGCCCTGTTCCCACTGACTGAGAGGGAACACTGAAAGAATTCAAGCAGGTCTTGAATTTTCATTCTTTTGCAGTGTTTGTATCATCTCCTTTTCTTGGCTTTTGTCCATCTTTTTGGTGCTCTCAAAACAATCAGTTTTGGTTTTGTTAGTCTTCTCTGTGTTTTAAAATATATTATTGATTTCCGCCCAGGCTTTTTATTCGGTACACTCAGTTGTCACAGTCTCCTCATTACCCTGGTGTGTTTCTTAGTCATCTTTATTGGCTCTTGTCCCACTACAGCCCTTAAATTGCATCCCCAACTTTTGTCTTCTGCCTTCTTTTCTCCAGCACCATAAAGTCACTGTTAGTGGTGATAAGGAATACAAACTACACTTGAATTGAGCCTCTACTGCTTCTTAGTGTGATCTTGGGGCAGTCAGTCAGCAGCATTTCTGTTCCTTGGTTCCTCATCTTTAAAATACAACTACTAGGAACACTAAAGGAGATGCCACAAACAGTGGCTTAGAACTGTCTGGCACAGTTTGCCCTCAGTAAGTGCTAACTACTGTTATTAATAGCATTTCCCATCTCTAACCACTTAACTACTTACTTGTGCATTCTCCTAATTTTCACTACTACTCACTTCTTCAAGCCAAACTCAAAGTGTCCCTCTTAGTCTTACTTCTGAAATGTCTTCTAAACGTTTCCTGTGTCCTGTGTTCTAACCTAAAAGATAACTGTCCTTTCAGTATTTGAAGTATAGTAATTTTCTATCTTCCTGCTCTACATTTTTATTTCTTATCCCTGGTATAAAATAAGGATGTTTAACAGCAGATTAAAGGGAGGAGCAGTCCCAAGCACACTTTTGAAGGCCTACAGCTGCTTTTCCAACCTAATCTGCTCTCACCAAGTCCCTTCCTGAATAGACTCCCACAGTCAAACCATCCAGATCTAGTAAGGACTGAACTGTGCTGTCCTCTTATTAAAATCCTGTCCCTTCTCAGCGGCACTTGTTCCATGGAACCAGTATCTAGTCCCCAGCTAGTAAAGCTACTGTGTCCCTGGGGTTCCTACAGCATACTGTTTATTCTTCTATTCAGGTACTGTATATATTGCTATTGTCCCTCCTGCAGAGCACTGCAAATTTTTGCTGGGTTAGATTTGTTAAACTAAAGAACACTTTCTCAGTTGAAAACTTCTAAAGTTGGAGTGGAACAGCCAGCCTGTAGATAAGCTCAAAATGCCAAACTACCAAGTTGAAACAGATGTTTTACAGATCAGGGTGGTGTATTTACACTTGGCACAATGTCCTCGGCACCCCTCTCTCTCTTTTTTTTTTTTTTGTACTGGGGATTGAACTCATGACCTCACACTTGCCAGGGAGGTGCTTACATCACTGAGCTAAATCCCTGGCCCAGCACCCCTCTCTTTAAGAAGGCATTTCTTAGTTAGAAAGTATACCTTGTCCAGAAAGGCTAGTACCTTGCCTTCTCTTTTAAAATTCTTCAATATTTGCTTTAATATACTATAATAATTTCATCAGGGCATGTCCTGTGCAGAAATCTCTTAGCTCTGTCCACTGTTACCACATGAATTATGATCTACCTTTTCTAACATCACAACAGGAAACTTGCCAACGTAACTAAAATTTTGCTGTAGGCCAAGTCTGTTTTTTTTTCTTTCCACCAGCATATAACATGCCACAGGTTTTTCATTTTGAAATAGAATTATTTTTATTTGTTTAAGAGGGATACAATAGTAACTTGAATTCTATCAGTTGTAATATCTTAAAAACCAGAAAATCATACGCCTTTTACTACGTTTTGTTGTTTACCGTCTTTAAAACGGCCGCCTCCAACTTTTGCTGTGCTCATCTGTGCTCTTTCTCACAGGAAGAGTAATGTTAAAGATAGAAAAGTACTTTCTACCTTAGTCTGATGGATCTATCCACAAAAAAGAAGGCCCCAGCCATGCAAACTGCCAGTCATCCAGCCTGGGCTGTATTCCCCCAGCTCATTACATTTTCAGTGGCTCTTTCATGCATAATTTACTCTGCAGAATTCCATATGTAAATTAGGAACTGCCCACTATCTGCATTGGTTCTCAGAGTATGATTCCTGAACCAAGGACATCACCAGGAACTTGAAATTTTTTATCACACCCTACCCAAGACTTAATGAAACAGAAAGTCTGGGGGTAGAGCCCAGCAACCTATTTTAACACATCATCCTGCTGATTCTGTTCATGCTAACTTTAAGAACCACTGGGAATACACGTGTCCCAACTCTCAGAGATCCTGAAAATGTATAAAATCACTGTGGCCATGAGCCACACTTACTGTTAGGAATACTGCACTAGAAAAGTTTAGTGTAATTCCAGTAGCTTCCCATGGCTTTCTTAAAAGATCACCAAGCTGTGTACCAATCAGGTAGCAGAATTCCCAATAAAGAAGGAGCCAAAAGGCCATCAGTTTCACAGAAAATCTGTGTATAACAGAAGCTCCGTGTTAGATTCTACACTTGCACTGTATTGCAGTCCTATCCCAAGTAGTTTACTGTACCCATACAATGCCTTTCTGCTCTACTTAAAACTAGAACACTGCTGCTCTAATCTTGAGACTTTGAAGAAATGAGGTCTTTTATCTCCTCTCCAAAGCATTAGTATTCCTATTCTAAAACTTTCCAAATACTACATTTGCTTGTTGCTCTTTGCATGCTCTGTCTAGTTTTTGCTTTCCTGCTCAAATTACAGCGGTTAAAAAAATCAACATGTTGGCTGCGGATGACCACAGCTCAATTTCTTGTGATGGGAATAAGGATCAGGGAAGAGAGCAAAGCCTGATTACTCCAGGGAATATTGTCACAGCATGACACCTTACTCCAGCCCTGCTAGGAAACCAGAGAAGCAAGATAGCAATCAGAACCTCTTTAGTGCCACCACTGTTCTGCTGAGACCCTAAATCCCAGCATGTCCACATGCTCCTGGCACAGAGGAGGTACTCAGCAAATACCTTGACAAGCAAAATGACCAACTCGGAAGATGGAGACTTGTTTTTGTTTAACACTTACCTTTTGTTCACCTCTTATCACAGATTCTCTGAAATGCTTTCATTTTGCCTGTCAACAGTAATTCTGAATACTTCTGTCGCAAGCAATGCGTGGGATGCTGGGAGACGCCACTGGGGGCGGGATACAGTCTGGTCTGTTATGGACCCACAGTCTAGTGGAGTTTGCCTGCCTTCCAGGCTGTCATAATGAAAAGTGCTAAATGCAAATAGCGAGGATGACTGGGAGAGCCCCAGAACCAACCGCAGCTGGCTTGAGGTGAGCCACACGCTAGGGGCCTGGAATGCAGGGCAAAGGAGGGGAAGCAATTTGCTTCTTTCTGCCATTGAGCAACACTCTGGGTCTCTGAGAAACTACTGACCACATGATAGCTAGCTCTGCTACCGCAAGATCAGCATATGAATGAATAATGTGCTCACCTAATACAGAGTTCTGCAAGCTAAAACAGCCAAGTCTTCATTATTTTTTAACTGTGCCCTGAATACTTTTTTTTTTAAAGAACAAGGAGAATTTGATTATGACTTGCAAAATTATGCAGGCAAGTTTTCCATTCCAATGAGGAGAAATTGTTAGCTTTTTATTTTTCATTTCACCTCAAGTGAATCACGTGTGAACTGCAGTACCTCGCTAATTGGATTAATGCTTTAAAGTCTTTTAAGAGCTTTTATTAAAACTTTTTTCTTTTTTGTGGGGGGTATCACAGATCAAACTCATGACTTTGCACTTGCCAGGCAGGTGCTTATGCTGCTGAGCTCAATCCCAGGTGCTAACAAAAATTTTTTCAAGTTTCATTTTTGCCTTAATAAATTCCCAGTTTTCATAATTAAGTGAAAACATCCAGGACGTTTACAAGAACTGTTGCCCAATGTGGTTGGTACATGCCTAGAATCACGGCTACTTGGGAGACTAAGGCAGGAGGACTGTGGGTTTGAGATCAACCTGGATATTGCAACAAAATAAATTTAAGAAGATCTAACTGTTCCATTTATGGATATCTGATGGGAGTCCTCCATTTCTGTCCCAGTGAAAACCTCTTTCTGTAAAAGAGTGGACATCCCCATTCTTACAAATTCTGGAAACAACATCTGAATCAAATATGCGGCATGAAGTGTCGGAGCCTTTGCAGGGGTCAGGGAAAAGCCATCACTTGAAGTTCCGCTTCCCAATGCTCACCTGGAACAGCGTGTTTGGCCCTTGCAGCCTGGCAGGACTCAGTGGAGCGACTGGACTAAGGCTGCTCCAGAAATGTATGCTGGAGAGCAGCGGACTCGGGGTCAGAAGCAATCCATTTGGTGTCTGGGGAACAGAGCAGACAGACAGAGCTTGAAGAGGTTCACCCAACTCCAGGGGTGATCAGCAGCACAGCGCAGGGGCTCAGCACACTGGCCACGCTGACCAAGCAGTGAGCTCACCATCTCAGGAAAACCCAGGCTGGGACACTGTCTGTGGGGTTGTTTTGTTTTGTTTTGTTTTTCAGGTCTCCCTGTGTAGTTCAGGCTGGTTTTGAACTCACTATGTAGCCCAGGCTGGCCTTGAACTCTCACAGTGATCCTCCTGCCTCAGCCTCCCGAGTGCTGGGATTACGGGTATGTGCCACCACACCCAGCAACGGTAATTTTCTTCAGTGCTAATTTTATCAGCAGTGTAATACAGGAAAGGGGTTTTCATGAACTATCTTCCCTGAAACATTCGGATGGGAAACTCACGTTGGTAGTGACTATTGTCCAAATGGTTTAACTCATTCCCTTCCCTTGTCCCAGATTAAACAAAATTTAGTGTAAACATACAAGACCCTATAAAAGGACTTACTTTCTTTTCTAATTATTTTTCTAAAATGGACATTTATGACTTGGTTTATAAGTATGGGCACACACCCATGTTTTTAAAAGGCTTCTGCAGCTTCACTTTCCATTATGAAGAGCCCTTTATTTATTTAGTTAATTATTTATTTATTGGTACCAGGGAACTTACAACCTCGTGCTTGCCAGTTAGGTGCTTATGCCATTGAGCTAAATTCCCAGCCCCTATGAAGGACCATTTAATACTTGAGAATCTGTATTAAAATGCACTACAGTGGCTTCCTGAGAAGCTCTGAGCTGGGTTTTTCCAGATTTCGCTGCTTATGTGGGGCTGTTGAGAATGCATCGCCCTGTCATGGGGAATTGGGGTTCTTTCTTGTTGGGCTGGGTGTGAAGCCAACACTGGAATTCCCTGGGGAATGCCGAGGCCTACATTGGCTTGCACACCCCATAAGACAGAGGAGACAACTCACTTCAGCTGGTCAATCTGCACACTTTTATTCTCGGCAGGGGCGAACGCCCTGGCCCAGGTGGCTTTGCACCTTTGCTGGCTGGAAGGAGCCCCTCTGTGGATTTGTGATGTCAGTAAGGTGCTTTGTGTGACAAGAATCCCATGGCAAAGGCAAAGATGCCAGGATTTTAGGTGGCATCATGGGTGGATGCCCACGTGTTGTTTCCTTCATTAATTATTAAGAGTATTTGGGTTTAAACTCAAAGGTCTGGTCTGCTCGGGGATGGAGACAGACATCCAAAGGTCTGCAAGCCAGGAAGTGCTGAAAGGTAAACAAATGTATGCCAAATCATGTGAGGCTTCCGTTGTATGGCATTTTCTGCATACTGAATGACCTCCGAGGACACTAGGACAGATATGTGTCTGAATAAGCCCCTCCCTCCACTTGCTGTCCCAGGTACTTTCACAAGGATTCCAGGCCCCTCTGGCCTCATGGCTAAGGATTAACAGCTCCACATGAGATCTGCCAGGGCTCCACTCCCAGAAGCACTGCTTACTAGCTAGGTAACCTTGGGCAAACTACCTAATTTTTCTCTGCCTCAATTTCCCAATCTGTAAAATGCCCACATTCCAGGGTTGCTGGGAGACTGATGATGCTCTCTAAGCCTCTTATGTGCCTGGTACACAGAAAAGTACAGAAAGTATTAGACATTATATTCACGCTACCTAATAAATGTCCTTGAGTAAACAAATTTATAATTAACTAAAAGTGCACCTAACATGCTAAATATAATTTCATCTATCCATGGCAGAAATTCTCAACTGTACCTAGAAAAGTATTTCAAGGTCCAAAACAGAGTCAGCGTTACTTCCCAGCTCTGCTAGGCTGTTAGTCGCCAACCCCCAGACTCAGGTGAGCTGAGAACTGATAGTGTGCGTCACTCCGGAGCCAGGATCCAGTGGGTCACGGTAATATTTAAAAGCCAGTGAAGGACTCAGAGTCTAGAGAGACAATCATCTTAACCACCAAACACAGCTACAGTTCTCTTATCCAAGGCCATAAACACACACCCTTTCCTTTTTAAACCTGTGGGCAGTTATGTATGATTTAGAATCTAAAATGTGTATCTATATTTGGATTTTAGATGTTTGCACATTTGTTGCCCAGGGATACGAGATGTACCCGGAATACTGTGGCCTTCTGTTTCTTGTGGTTAACATGTTTGAAATGTCTTCTATAATATATGCAAATAAACACTGTGGACTGATTTCATCTGCTGTTCTCCTGCCCATCCCTTCATCCCTGCAGCTTCTGTGGCCTCGAGAAGGAACTATTGGGTTACTTTTTAAGGAACAGTTTCCTGTAAAGGCTCCCTTGGGTTATCTTCAGGACAGTGTGAACTTCTAAAACCTCTCAATGTGCTTCTGGAGCCAGGCAAAAAGGGCTAAAGAACCAAGCCACAGGCAAAATCCACACTTCCTTTTCCTCCACCTTCCATGCCTATCTTAACAAATGGCCAGGGGGTGCTCCTGGTCCCCCAGGCTGCCAGGGAAGGAGCCTCACCCAAGGGCATTGGGCACCCATTTCCAAGGGCAAAGAATCCCCACTGAGTTCATTTCCACTTAGTCCTGATTCTCCTAAGAGACCCGTCCATGTGAGTTTTAAGGCAAGCTGGCCTCTGGTATGCCCTTGTTCATGACCCTTCGCCTGGGTCAGGCCCTGCAATCGCCTTCTCTCTTCTGCTTCTACCTCCCTTTACCCGTCCAAATGCCTCCTCCTCAAAGACGACTTTCCTGATCTCCCCTCCACCAGATGGGATTTATCTTTTTTTGCTGAATCTTTGGAGAACACTGTGTTACCATTTTCCTTCTTAACATTTAACATGTCCGCCTCCTTGTTATGGTAATCTGAATGTCTTTCCGATCCCCTTTCTGCAGTCTTTAACGTGTCTGCTCATTTTTATTTCTTCTGGAGTCCTCATCCCCTAAGTACTTGATGAGATGAAACCACGTGCAACTCTAGGATGCCCTTGCTGGTCAGTGTTTGGACATCTCCACTTCAGGTTCCCTGTTTGTTCAAACTTGAATTCATCACCTCCTTTCCACATCCAGTGTTCAAGTCTTTTCTGTTGACTGTACCACCAATTATGTAGCCCATCAACAAATACTAAGAGTGTCTGTTGGAGTGAGCTGGGTGATCAGCCCTCCATCTCCTAAGCTGCTTCCTTTTGACCCTCAGCACGAGCCATCCCTGGGTGGGTACACATACACCTTCTTACAGCAAGGTTCCAAAGTCATAAAAACAGATGCTTGTACTATCCTTTCTAGGTCTTGCAGATGATTAACACAATAACTGTTTGTTGACTGATCCTAATAAGGAATTTTTTTTGCATGACCTAATGTACACCTCTAGAAGCCACTGATTTCCCATCAAAAGAAGTCTGAATTCCTCAGGCGTTTTTCAGGGTCTTCCATAGGTATCACCCTAAATTATATATTGCTCCACTTCTCATCCACAACCTGTAAGCCCATGAGAATAGGAACCTCGTCTGTCCTGCTAACCTCTCTAGCAACTACCTTTCGATTCAATGATCATCTCCCAAGTGGATTATTCTAAAAGGGTGACCATGTGTGTATGAACCTGATTGACTAAAGAAGATATGAATGAATTATCCTACAAGGAGTAATTGCTGACTACGTGATTTGATGACTTGAGATAATATAGTAAATCATTTAACCTTTAGGAAAAAAGAAAGTCAAACTGTTAATTGAGCTGGTTGTTCAAACTCATTTCAAACTCACATGAACATCAATGACAGAATCCATGAAAATGCCACCATGGGGTTAAAAATAATCTCAAAAGGTGACTGTTCATCTCTAAAAATCCCTAGAGTTGTAATTCAAATTAAGGCATGGTTTTAAAGACTTTAAAAGAGGAACTGAATTCCACAGAAGTTGGTAACGCTGATCTTAGGACAAAGTAGATAGGCTCGCCTAGGTTTTGTAGGTGCTGAAAGTGACAGGGGAAGATCCAGGGACCTAAAGGATGAACAGAAGAGGCAAGATGGGGTGAGGAGGAGACCCCTGGGTGGGAAGATGGGGCAGCTGTGGCTGGATGAACCAAGAACGTTTGCCTAGAGTGACGTCTTCTACAAAGAGCCCCTGTAAGGCTATTCTCTGCTCTGCCCCATGTGGACAGCGCACAGGAAGTGGCACAGAGTCGGGAGAAAGCTGGGCTCTTTCCCTTTGAGAATAACAGCAAAAGATGCAGTAAGATGAAAACCCACACCAGAGCTGGGCTGGGAGGGTCCTCACCACATACCCACATTGCTCCAGATCCCCACTTTCTGACGCTGGCTCCAAGCTGTCTCACCAGCCACTAGTAAAGGAGGGGGGGTTCAGCACATGTGACCTCAGCGCCGTCTGCCCTCCCTCAGCACTAATCCAGCCTGCGCCAAGCAAACACCTTGGGGCACACACACCCAGACTCCCAAGCCTGAGCATATCCGCGCCCAGCAGCTAATGCAGCACAAGACAGACGAATATAGGTCTTAGCAAAAATAAGGAAATTCTAAATTCATTTCCCCTAATTAAGGTGAGTGGCAAGAGGGACTGAACAGAAAAGACAAACAGGAGGAAGAGGGAGACCAAGATACAGGAGACGCCAAGAAGTGGATGTTCCAGCTGGCACTTCTCAGGCTGCCTTGGCGCCTGGCCAGGGCCCTGGAGGGCTTGGCATGCCAATTTCTCCCCATCTCAGTGTCAGTAGCTTGTGCCAACACAGACACAGCCTTACTTTGCAGCGACACTCAGATATGACCTGGCAGCCAAGCTGCAAGGTCGTCACTCCCTGGTGCCTGCTGGCTTTCGTGTTCACATTTTTCAGTTCTTGGTAGTCCTGTGTTGAAGGGGCCTTTGAGTGACCATCCTGTCTACATCAATAATCTTTATTTAGTACAAAGTCAAGGACCTTTCATAAGGTCCCTGGAGAGAACCAGCACTGTGTGACATGGGTCTGGCCAAGACTTGTATCCTCCTCCCTGCCGTGTTTTGAGCTGGAAAAGGCCCATTTTGGGATTCTCATTTCCAGGCTGAGTCCCTTACAGTGTACCTTTCTTTGCTTCTAAAACTGGGCAAACTTTAGAGGACCATCCTGCCGTGTGCCTACAGCTCCAACGGGTGGCATGGGTCCCCGCTGTTCCGGCTCACAGAGAAGGCAGACACCAAAATCCAAATGGGAACTGGCCTTGGCCTGGACCCTTGTCAGCCTCTAAACAGAACAAGGAAGGAGCTGCTCCCCCAGGCCACCCCTCCAGTACCACCCTGAACACCCAGCCTTTCACCAGGTGGTCCTGTCACTGGGGCAGTCCCACCTCCCTTCTCACCCATCCCAAGGCCTGGGCTCTGTCACAGAACCCTGAGAAGCCGTGGTAAAGAGCTGTGTTCGGCTGCTCTGCAGACCACGCTGCGCTGGGAAACAGCTTGCTTTGTCCTGGTATGGGATGTGGATCCTCGGGGCAGCCTGCCTGTGCCTGAAGTCACTTGTCCTGCCTCCCAGCGGAGTGACCGTGGACAAAGGGCTTCCCCTTGATGCCTCATTTCCCTGGCGCAGTGATGGGACAATGATGACCTTGCTACCATGGGGCTGCTGTGCAGATGTGGCTGGGCCCAGGCATGGGCTTTGTGAGCCCAGGACCTGTCACACACGAGCTTGGTATTGCTACAGCCGCTCAGGAGGAGGAGGAAGAGGAGGAGGAGGACACAGACATTTCCCGATCACCTAGTGCATGTCCAGCCTGGGGTCCCCAAGCACAAGGTTCACAGGCCCTGCCCATGAGACTGAGCTGACTCCCACAGCACAGCTTTTATCCCAGGGCGTCCTCATGACAGACAGCAGGGCCCGCAGCCTCCCTCCTCAGAGGCTGGTGAGTGGAGCAGAATCCAAGTTCACGGCCCCAAAACCACTAGGCCACATCCAGTACTCCGGAGCACATGAAAGGTGGTTTGCCGGCACCACTTTGCCTTTGCCCTGAAGCTGTCAGCTGGACCAGACAGGGCCACTGATGTTTTATTTTATTTTTTTTATTTTTGGGCATTTAAAAAAAAAATTATTTATTTATTTATTTGGAGACAGGGTCCTACTAAGTCACTAAGTGACCTAGGCTGGGTTCCAGCTTGTGATCCTCCTGCTTCAGCCTCTCCTAGTGCGAGGCGTTTTACTTCAAGGGAGAGGCTGCCTTCTCCTAGGGTTAAGAACAAAAGAAAACAAAAAACAAAAAAACCACTTCCCTGGCGGTGCACACCTGGGCTTCCTCGCTGTCGACCTGCGTTTTGTACTTGGTGTGGCCCTGGCATTTCTTACTACAGAGCAACAGGGCAGTGCCACACTGACCACAGCAGTGGTGGTGTCTGTGAACTTCTGACAGGTGGCTGCACTATGCACCCCAAGGGGCCTCCGCCACAGCATGTGCCTCAGGCAGGATGCCTCCCGAGGTGTGAATTTCCCTTCCACTTGGCTTAGGAATTCACCCTATGTATGGATCTTCCCTGGTGGCTGGCCTGCTCATCCCATCCTTCGGTCACCTTAGAAGCCCATCTGACACGGCTCTCTCGCCAGTATGCCCAGCCACTGCCCCGGATGGCAAAGGAGGTTCCTTTGCCATTTCCACCAGGGCACTGGGGTCCCCCTGGGGCTGTCCCAGGAAGGCCCGCAGGAAGTGGCTTTGGCGCTCTTCCTCCTCTCCGCTAGCTAAGCCTGCACACAGCAGTGGCTCTTACCTGCGCGGTGAAGAAGGCGGGGGTGAGGGACCCAGAGGGGAGCGCTGGGCTGTTGAGGGCGATGGAGCCAAGGTCGGTGCCTGAGAGCACCAGCGGGGGTGTGGAGATTTCCAAGCCTTTGGGTTTTTTGCCTTTGGGGGGAAGAGATGGAGACTTGGTCTTGGAGCCCGATGACAGGTTCAAGGGCTCCAGGGAATCCGAGTCTTGGCCGCTGGCCTCCAGGAAGAGGCTTCTGTGTTCGGAGGGGAGGGGCGAGTTGGGGGACAGGGACGGGGACCGAGAGGAGGAGGGCGACGCGGAAGAAACGCTGGCGGCGTTTGGCAACATTAAAGAGGAGATCTTGGCGGAGACGGACGAGGCCAGGAAGGCGGAGGCCGCGGTGGCCTCAGAGGTGGAGGGCAGGGACACCACGGGCCTGGTGACGTGCTTGTTGCTTTTATTGGTCACAAACCTGATCACAGTCCGGACTTCTTCCACCGGGGGGCTGTCTTCCAGGGGCTCCTCCAGCTTCTCCGTCTTGATGGCCTTGAAGGCCTCCGGGCAGTTCTGCAGCGAGTTGATGGTGAAGGCCGAGTACAGGCCCGAGTGGATGTACTCGTTGCGGCTCGTGCTCTTGAGGGCAGACAAGCCGTGCTTGTCAGGGGTCACCTTACAGTCGCTGTCCTGCAGCAAAAGGCTCTCCCGGCTGATCTCCACCGTGTGAGGATCCATTTTCAGGATCTCGGGGAAAGAGACGAACTTGTACACAAACTTCTGCCCAATCACCTTCTTGATGATGTTCTGCGAATACAAAAAGAAACATTTAAGGCATAAGTGCCCCGGACAGCAGACAGCATGGTGGATGCTGCTGCAGAAGCAAGAGACGGTCCCCACGGGCACAGCAGAGGCACAGTGAGAAGAGCAGCCAGGCTGCAGGCTGAAGGACCAAACCGCATTCGGCTCTGCAAGCAGTAGGCGTGAGGCCTTTGGTGAACCGATGGCCACTTGTGCTCTATAAAGCAAACATTATTATTCCTAACAATATAGTACAGTTGCCGTGTAATAAGCTGGTACTCTGTGGCTGGGATTTTTCATATCTTGCTTTAGACAATCTGTATAGCAATTCTAGGAGGAAAAAAGTTGTTATTCCCAGTTTAAAAACTAAGAGGGTGGGCTGGGGATTTAGCTCAGTGGCTTAAGTGCCTGCCTGGCAAGCACAAGGTCATCAGTTCGATCCCCAGTACCAAAAAATAAAAAACAAACAAACAAAAAAAAACTAAGAGGGCTGGGGGTGTAGCTCCGTGGTAAAGCAATTGCTTGACATGCCCAAGTTCCTGGATTTGATCCGAGTATCCCCCAATCAATCAATCAATCAATCAACCAATCAATAAAATTAAATAGGGAGGGAGGAAGAGAAAGGAAAGAAACAAAGAAAGAAACATAAGAGATGACCTTAGAGTGTTTAAATAACCTCTAGAGCCACCTGATAGGCAAGGGGTAAGAAAGCGTTTCCTGAGCCATATTCCAGCATTGTCTCGCCTACCTTGGGAGTCGCAAGAATGTGATAGGATCGGATGGGAAAGCGCTACAGAAATGTCCGTTACCATCACCAAATGCCACACCGTTTTACTAAGTTATGTAACCATTTTTTTCTTTTTCATTTTCCGCCACGAGAGCCACAGGAGGAAAAAACAAACTGTCTACTTGGATATTTATGACATCCGTGTAGTATTTTCAGTAGCCGATATCTGCTTCTGGCTGTTCAGCTTAGGCTCTAGTCCACAAACATTAGAGATCTGAAGGAACCTCAGCCATCCCTGCGAATGCTTCCACAGTGCTTCAGAAGCGGGGGTTTTCTGTGCAAGGCTGGCATCTCCTTGTGGAATAAACCAGAGCCCGTATGTGTCTGTCAGGTGCTTGCTGCTGCCATACCCTGTGGCTGACTTACAGGTCCCCGGTGCTCGAGGGGGACAAACGTGGCCACCATCATAGCACCACGGGGACAGGACTCTAAACATCTCCTTATAAACTGTTCCTGCTGAAAGATGAGCATAAACAAGGGTAAAACCAAATCCTTTGGGCAGGAAGCACTTCAGAAGTATCTTTCTGAACCAAGCGAGCCACCTCACAGGATCCCCACATCCACCCTGCCAGGGGGCAAAAAACACCACCCTTTCACCTGCAAACAAGAACAACTTCCAAAGTTCAGGGGTCACATGCCCCAGAACTGCCAAGACTGACTGGCTCTGAAACCTGAGCTTTCTCACGCCTCCTCAGGAGTGTGGAGGAACCACAGCAAAGAGCCCACACACACACTAGGAGTAAAATGTCATTGAATTTAAATATGTGACCATGTTTTGGGTCTAAACATAAGCAAGGTTAGGTACCCCATCCCCACCCCAGCACACCATGCCGTTACATTACAGCATTCTGGTTTACCTCTTGCCTCTTAAATGGCAGAAAGGGTGGGCACACTGACCATGTCACTGGGATTTTCCAGAAGGAATTCCTTGGGGCAGGTATCTAAGGGAGAGACACACCAGGTCCCCATCCAACACAGGAAATCCCAGTCCTGACAGCCTCAGAGATACCTTGCCCAGCATGAACACAGGCATGGGGTTAGGTTCAAAGCTGAACATTCATAGCAGCCAGCATTTTGGGGCTCAGGCCTGCCACTCCCCGCCACCGAATCCCATTCCTCGAGCTGATCTCAGTCTCACACCCACACTGGCAAACGTTTGGAGAAATTTGAGAAACTGAAAAGTTCCACCTGGGCTTTTTGTTTGACAGCATGTCTGCCAAGTACACACCAGGCCTGGGTAGAGAATGTGCCAGGGAAAATCAGCTCCCAGCAGGGGAAGATTAAATATGGGTGTCACTGAGCCCACCTGACCCCGGAGTCAGACCCTACTATAAAGTCCCCTGTCATTTTAGCAGGTCCCCTGCTAAAACTCTAGGGTATTTTTGTTTTTACCTCACAGTATTTTCCTCCCTAGGGGCAACCTTTTATTTTTTTTCCTTAGCCAGCTGGAACCCTCATTGAAATTGAACTTTTTTTCAAAGCCTAAATAATTATACAGAAGAAGGGAAACAGAAACTAGAGAGTTTGAATTATTACTTTTGGCAGGTCTTATGAGCTAGTTGTTTTTTTTTTTTCTTCTTCTTCTCTTAAAAAAAAAAAAACTTTAATTTTATTACAGGCTCAGAACATCATGTCGGAGGCAGGATTATATTCCTGAACAAACCAAGAAATAATTTAGGGCTGTGATACATGTGATTTTAAAAAATGTCTCTCCTCCTTAAATAATGGTTAGGAATGGAAAGGCAGTCAGATTCGGAGCTTCTGGGCTTTACGAAGTGAAGAAGAACATAAGGAACATCCACGTATCTACCTCAGAAAAATGGCTTCGCAGCTGTGGTGGGCTCTTACCGAGGAATAAATACCAGCCGCGGAGAGGAAGGAAGCCCCGTACCCAACACAGCACGGATGCACCTAGTGTGCGTGCTAAGTGACAGCAGCCAGACACAGAATCACAAAGGCCACATATTATATGATTCTATTTATAAGAAATGTTCAGATAAGCAAAATCCACACATCAGTAGAGTCTGGTAACCTCGGGCTGACCAGGATAAGGGCGTGGGGGTGACGGCTGAAAAGGTAGGGGGTTTCTTTTTTGGGTAACGAAAATGTTCTAAAATCAGTCATGGGGATGGATGGATGGATGGATGGATGGATGGATGGGTGGCTCTCAATGTGAGCAAAGCCACTGAATTGTATATTTTAAATAGGTGAATTGTATGGTAAGTGATTTACATCTGGATTAAGAACAGGAGTGGTAGGTAGCACATGCCTGTAATCCTAGCTACTCAATAGGCTGAGGCAGGAAATTCAAGTCCAGCCTGGGTAACTTAGCAAGACCCTGTCTCAAAATATGAGAAAATAAAAAGGGCTGCAGATGTGCTCACTGCTCCCTGGGCTCAATCCCCAGTAAACCCCCCACATACCCTACAAAGACTCCTGTGTTTTCCCTGTTTTAAAGGAAAGCAGCAAGCACTTTGTATAGATAGACACTGAGAGCCATCAGGGACTAACTCTTCTCATGCAGACAGAAAGGAGGCACAGGGAAGGGCCTGCATCGGCCACCCCGAGAAGCCTCCAGGGGAAGTTCGGGCAGTGATGGGGTGGCAGCCTAAAGGAGGAAGTGGCTAAAGCCTTGTACATGGGACAGCAGGTGGCATCCAAGCAGTCTGGCCCCTCCACCTGTGGCCACTACAGAGAGTGACATGAGTCAGCTTAGGACTCAGGCAGAGAGGGCTCTTACTATGATAAGTGACAAAGATATTTAGGAACAGTGTGTTTCTACCCCTTCCATCCCAGACTCCCAAGTATTTGTTGCTTCCAGTTGCCTGGTAACCTAGTGAATGCGGTTTGGCCTGCAGTGGGGCACAGTGACTCTCGGTGTGATTTGAGAGAGACAGTCGCACACGTCTGCCTCCTTCACGCATGCGGGACCAGCCTCTCTGTCATCTCCATGGAATGTGGGCTCGTGACCAGCCCCGATTCGTCACCCAGCTTCCCCAGTCAGCCACAGGTGGCGAGGTCCACACCCACAACAGACCCCAGGAAACGGAGGAAAGTGGATTCCAAGATGAATGCACTGTCACCCTATCCATGTTGTCATTTGATAATGCAGGTGTCTCTGGTACAGGAACATGGCATTCTGGGGTCCAGGAGGCCCTTTCCAACTCTGTTCCCAGGAGAATATCCCACAGTTGTTTCACCCCAAAAGACAGAAAACACCGATTTCCATTTCTCACAGTGCTGTCTGCTGCTCCGACAGGCTACAGGCGTTCCTGGAAGAACAGGCGTGCCCGTGCGTGTGGTTAAACACGCTTGTGTGTGTGCGTGTGTGCTCATTCACACACAGTCCATGCTGCCTGCTATCCCTGAAGATGGAAAAGAAGCTGGGGTAAGGAACCCCAAACACACCACCCCTAAACCCGCTCACAGCCCTTAGACTATAAAAGGGCATGGTATCTACTTCCAATCCATCTCAGGTTCCTCTGAATGCCTCCACAATATAAACGCTACAAAAACAGTCCTACTGTATTTATGGAATAATGATAAGGAATAAAAATCTGCACATGTTCAGGATTGATGCAATCCTTTTTTCCCCCAAATGTTTCCCATCCAAAGTTGCAGCAGGTAGATGAGAAGCATTTCTACTAAGTTTTATAATTATTTAAAAAATTATATGCAGAACTAAGTCATGAAGAGATGCTTGTGGAATTAGATTTCCCTTCTCTTCATAATTAAATGATGTTAAATTGATACCAAAACAAGTTAATGAAATGTTCATTGCTTGAATGAGTATAACTAACCACAGGGAGAAGCGACCTGCCGGGAAAGCAAGAAGCTGCACCCAAACAAATGCAGGTTTCCCAAGGCTAATTCCCCGGCTGGCGAAAGCGCTGCGTGTTGGTGAGACCCACATGTGCTTTTTTGCCGACATCTTTAAACTGAGCTCTAGTAGACGGTGGAGCCATATGCACACATCTGCAGCCTACAAGCTCACATCTCCCTGAGAGCTCAGTAAAGCAGAAGGTCACCTGCCCACCGGCTCAGCAAACATGTCCCCATGTGTCTGTCTATCTGTGCTGGTCAGCTGGACCTCAGGCTGTGCATCTGGCTTTCCTGCATCCAAGGGCAGTTTAGGGGAGACCTTGCTAATGAATACCCACTTGACCCCTTCATAGGGCTTTGCTGGGATTAAGTTCAAAGGCCACCTCTGTCATACTAGCCATGTGTCTCAGTTTCCTTGTCTATAAAATGGGGGATGGCCTATCTCCCTCAGAATGCAGGTCACATCTATACGTGATACCTGTCATATACACTGTGCCAGCTCTCACAATTAGCATTATGAAGCGTACGCTCCCATTTAAGCCAAAGAAAAACATAACCATCACCTCCCAGTCACAACCATAACTGAACAGCACATCTCCAGCCCGGGTAGGGGCTGTGCACGCTCCCCTGGCATCATCTGTAACTCCGGTAACGCCGTCCGCAGCACGGCAGCAGAGCCACATCTGCTTTGGGTACTTTCCCGAGCAGGAGAAACACGATGTTTTATTAAGTTGGGATTCAGACAAGAAATAGACACGAGGCTTAGAGCACGTCGTGCTTAACACTGGCCAGCACTTGATGTCTACTGTGAGGAAAAGCTCACACAATCCCGTTAATTCCCAGGCTTGGAGGAGGAGAGGGCGGCCCTCAGTGAACAGCAGCCGCCGATCTGGGCATCCGAGCGTTCAGGGTACAGCAGGAAGTGTGCGGCTTGGCTCTGTGGTGGCAACTGTGCTGGGCCCTGGGGGTCATCGTGGGGACTGCTGGTTCCACACCTCTGTCACCAAGGTCGCCAGCCTGGGGGAGCCAGCAGACACATGGGATGGTGGGTTTACTGGGGGCCCATTTGTCTTCATCATGTTGAGCTCTGTGGAAGGAACCCATCAGGAGGAGGGTGGGAGACAGCAGCAGACCTGCAGGGGCGTGGGACACGCTGCGTGGGCACAGGCAGCTCGGCACAGCTTGCAGAGGCCCAGGCCGAAGATGAGGAGCTGAGTGACCACTCTGGCTTGGGCAGTGAGGTGAGACGCAGTTCACCTTTTCCCAGTGAAAGCCAGACACCAGAACTTCAGAGGGCGATACAGTGTCCCCATTTTCCCGTGTCCCCAAATAAGCATAAGGTGCAGAATGACTGCCTGCACCAGACGTGGTTATTATTTTAATGAAATAATCTTCTGTAGAGGTACATTATGTTCCCAAAAAAGGGTAAATAAAACTAATCCTGACAGGTATATAATAGAACTGAATGGCGATTTTAGTGTTTCTTTTTGCTTATCTGCATTTTTGCCTTTAAAAAAAATAGTCTTTTCTATGAGTCGCTGGCCCCATTAAGATCACACAGCCTGTCACCGTGGGGCTCAGCCTGGGTCCAGCTGGATGCAGAGCCAAGCCCACAGCGGTTTCTGCTGGGCACCACACCCTCTTCCAGAAAAACTGTGCTTGGCCAACCGGCTGCTGCTAAACTCATCTGCCAGGGCCGAGGGAGCCCAGCCTTGGAACAGGAGCAGGGCTAACTGCGGAGGCCGGGGGCAGCCAGGCCCACGCTGAGGTACAGTTATTTGCAGCTCCTCATGGGGGGAAGACTGATCTTCCACAGGGACTCTGCTTCAACCGCAAACAGAACCGGCTGCCCGGCTGCAGGGACAGCAGGCACCTGAGTCGCTGGCTCACCCGGGCTCGCGGCACCCGTGTCTAGTCCTACTCTGCAGACCGGAAGGACATGGGAGGCCAACCAGGAAAGCGACAGGAAGCCAGTGCCCACCCTGGCCGAGCTGGTCTGGCCCCTGGACCTCCTCCTCTGAGTGCCCAGAGGCCTAAGCAGAACAGTGGCTCACACGAGGACAAGCCCCGGCACTCTGGCGGGCTGGACCTGGAGCCAGCACTGGCTTGGACAGACATGGGCTCAAATCCCAGCCTGTGAACTTACTGTGGCCTTGGGAAACTGACAACATCTGTAAGGTCTCAGTCTGCCCACTCTGAAAATGGAGTAAAAACAGTCTGCTGTACGTGAGGTCCTTGAAATGTGACCCCCTACCCAAAGGACTTCTGCTTCACAAGCAATGATCTAATCACACTGTCTTATTTTATTCTGGCTTTGAACAATCAGAACTCCTTAGGTAGGACAGCACTTTACAGCTGGTAGAGGGCTCGTACAGATCTCTTGGGGATCTCGCAACACATAGATACCCATTTCACAGACGAGGGACCCAAGGCTCTGAGCTAAGGTCACTGTTGAATGGCTACTGTCCAGGCCACCAGCTTCCCTGGCAACACCCTCTCTTCCCCTCCTCATCTGGGTTTCCTTTCAGACCATGGTCTGACTCACTCTTTCCTGACACAAGCCCTGAATCACTGCCTCTCCGAAGTCAGAACAAGTAATTCCTGTAGGAGTTGTGCACTGAGGTCCCTCCTCATGACAAGCAAACCTCATCTAACCACACTGGGTACTCATCTTGCTGTGTAGCTCAAGCTGTCCTCGATCTATGTAACCCAAGCCTGTAACACAGCAATCCTCCTGCCTCAGCCTCCCAAATTGTAGGATGCTAGGCCTATACTGCCACACTTGGCTTTTTCACCTGAGCTGTTCCTAACTGGGACAGTCTTCCCCTTAGAGTGAGCTGAATGGTGTCCCCTAAATTCCAAACCACTCAGAACCTGAGACTGTGACCTTGTTTAGAAACAGGATCTTTGCGTGTGTAACTGACTAAGGGAGTTGCCATGGAATCACCCTGGGTTTCAGGAAGGCACTAACATCAGCGGCTGGCATCCTTATCAGAAGAGGGAGAGACAGGTACCAGCCAGGGGACACTGCCAATTGCTAGAAGCCACCAGAGCTGGCAGAAGCAAGCTTTTTGTTGTTTTGAGCCCCATGTCTGCAGTCACCTGTGAGAGAAGCCCTAGAGGACGATGTGTTCCCTTCTGCAGCCACCTCTGCTCCAAGGACGGACTGGGGGAGCCTTGGTCTTCTCTCTTCGAGGTTCCACAGGGTTCCACAGGGAACAAGGTCCCGAGCGTCAGCTGCAGGTGAGCCCAGGCATCCGGTCTAAAGCCTGAGCTGGGAGCCGGGCGCTCGCACATACCCACACACTCTCCGCTGCAGGCTTCTAAGAATAACGTGCGCCCAGAAAGGGCTCTGACTCTGTCTCAGAATCGCGGCCTCCTAGGAGGTGGCTTTCTTTGTGGGTTGGTTGAGATTTCTTCGCTGGCTCCCATGAGCAACAGTGTGAGTGGCCCTGAGCTGGGCTGCCTGTGCAGCCATGGCGTCCGGGGTGCAGGGCCGCCTGCTGGCCCAGCAAGACAAGCGGTGCCCGGGCTGGCCACCAAGGGCATCTTGCAGCCCTTTTCCCTCTTGGCTGGCTCTTGCTTCTGCCTCTCTGTAAACACTCGAAGGCATCTTAAGCCAATAAAGTAAAACCTAAATCTGCTCCCCCGGCACAAATCTGCCCTGTGTCCCTGGCTGGGGGAGGGCGCTGCTGCAGGACTGTCCTTCTAGTCAGAGCGGCCATCTCTGCACTGGCAGATGGTGCGGGGGAGCAGGGACCACGGGGGGGCCGGGACGGTTCTCAGCCTGGCTGTGCCTCCAACTGCCTTAAGAATCACCTCCTAGGCTGGAGATGAAACTCAGCAGTGGAGCCCTGAGTTCAATACTGAGCTCCAAACCAAAAGAGTGAAAACAGAAAAAGAAACATCACCCTGTCTCGGAGCATTCTGCTTTAGCAAAGGAGGGGCAGGGTGGTGAGATAGTTCTGTGGCCCTTTTCTGGGCCTTGGGGGTCCAGACTCCAAAGCTGAAGCTCACAGGGTCCAGCCGCTTCCCCTGGGGCTCAACTGAAGACCTTTCTGACTCAGCCTCCCCATCTCTCAGATCACTGACCAGGAGGAAGGAATATCAGGAGCCAGGGAATGGGCGGATATATGTAAAACTGCATATGCAGTGCTTGACTTAAAACAGAATGCTCTGTCCACGTGAGGCTCCCCTGGCGTAACCAACGCGGGGCAGGAGCCTAGCACAGGCAGGAGGTAGGAAGAGCCGAGCAGGGGAGCAGCTGGCGGCCTGTGGGCGGTGAGCAGAGGGGCGGGAGCTCTGGGGTTTCTGTCACTTTGTCTACACAACCCCTGCTCTTCCTGCGGTGTAAAGCCCAGGAACAGAAGCGTTGGAGCTGGCACAGGCGGACTCAGTGTGGGCTGGGGCACCAGTCTGACGCAAGTGGCTTTGGCACAGCGGCGGGAGTTTTGGCAGCCGAGCCCCGAGCACAGAAGCCTCCTCATCAACACCCCGTCCGCCTGTGCTCCCCGCTGGATCTTCTCCGTTCCTTAGCAACCGCCCTACTTGGGAGAACGCTGAGTGCCTGCCTGCTGTGGAAGCTGGCTCAGGAGCGTGTGCAAGACAGGAAGCACCCCAAACAACATGCAGGGTCCACCCCCTTCCCCTGCAGCCTGGCACCTTTATGCCGCTGCGATCACTCTGGGCAAAGGGACCAGATTGGAAGCCCTCCGCAAGGCAGGCAGCTTCCGGGGCCAGATCCCTGCAGAGAGGCCTTGGTTACCTCCTCTGCCCCCTGACAAAAGCCCAGTTGCCATCTGCTGTCCTACAAACCACGGAGCAGCTGACCTGGTACCACGGGAAGAAAGACACCAATGGAACACGCAGGCTGTCAACACTCAGGCGTGGGGCTGGGCACAGAGGGACTGAAAACGAAGGCCAGGGGAGCTGGATGCTCTGTGGGATCCCTCAGCCAACCCAGGCCTTCTGGAAAGTTCGAGTGTGGACACAGGATGTCATTTTATCTTCACCAATTTTATTTTGGGGTGTTAAAAATTCTGCCAGGGCAGCACTTCTTGGCACTGGCAGTGGACCTCAGCTACGGATTATTACTCCTAACGTTTCCCCATTGTGATCACACACCCAATATAAAATGAATTATCCAATGAAGTTAAGAAGGTAATGTGTCCTTCCACAACCAGGCTGCCAACCACTGCTGTCCCCAAAATCCCTTCCAATGAGGCTCAGGCTGCTGGGTGCAGTGTGAACAGTGGCCAGTGTGTTGGACTTTTCACCCCATCTCTATGTTCATCTGTAGGTGTCCAGTCACCCTGGAACAGACACCGCCAACACCACTCTCCACATCCCTGTTCCATACACCCCAGGGTCCCAGGGTAGCCTGAGGTCCTGGTGCTGCAGGCTGATAGACAGACTCGCCCAGGGGAAAAACAGGCTCCCAGGAACAGACCAAAGAGATGCACAAGGCGGGCTCTGAGTGCCAGGCAGTCAACACCCAGAAAAGTAAGAGGAGACGCGGGCTCTGATCTTAAAATGCAAATCTGCAAATCGGATCATGGCACGCGCTGCCTTCAATGCATTACTGGCTCTCACCAGAAAGCGTCGGCCATGGCGCGGTTCAGTGACATATGCCACCCTCCTCTCTCCTGCAGTCCCCAAATAAGAATGCCTGGCTTGGAAAAGTCCAGCTCCTTCACACTCCTTCCCTGTGTACATGCTCTTCCCAGCTTGGCAGATTCCTTCCTCTCTTTTCTAGCTGGAAACTCATTCTCAGTCCTTAAGACCCAGGTCAAGTCTTCCACACGCCTCTCTGCTGTCTTTACTTCCGGTCTTCCCCAGAAGGTGAGAGTAGCATCTCTACTTTAGCACTTCCCATGGTTTGTTTTTGACACAGGGTCTCACTATGTAGCCCAGGCTGGCCTTGAACTTATTGAGATCCTCCTGCCTCAACTTCCTGAGTGCTGGGATTGTGGGCTTATGCCACGACGCCTGGCTCCCTTCCTAGGATTTCTCGGGGAAAAACTGGCTTCCCTATCTGTCTCCCACACTTTAGCTGCTGAAGCCCTCGAGGTGAGCATATTTCCAATGGAAAGGCAGAAGTGAAAGAATCGTACCGTGTCCACTGGAGGCAGATGCCTAACTAGAAACATCCCTGGACTTACTCAAGTGAATAGACGCTGGGAATCACAGCAGGTCCTCCTGTCCCTTAGATGGGGCCTATTGCTGTGTTCCAGGGGTCGGGGCCAGTCATAGGCAAGCTCTGTGCATGCACTGGCCCCTCTCTTCCCTGCGCCAACATGAATGATTTAAAACAGAGTCTTTCCAACATTGTTAAGGAAAAAGAAAAAAAAAAAAAAAGAACTGCAGTCCATTAAGGAATAAACCCTCTCACCGCATACCCATGTTGATTGAGCACAGCTCGTAAGAGCCAATTCGTGGAACCAGGCTAGGTGCCCATCAGCAGAGGAAGACATGCACACGGCTGTGTACTCCTCTGCCAAGAGGGAGAATGAGATGCTGTCATTTGCTGCAAAAAAGGGCGGCAGGGCAAGAGGCCATCGTGTTATGGAAATGAGCCAAACTCAGAAAGACAAAGAGCATATGTCTTCTCTCATCTGCACAATCTAGAAAAAGAAAGATGCCATGAAAGGAGAGGGGAGACTGTTGGAGAAGAGGAAGGGAGTCAGGGAGGGGAAACCCAGTACCAGGCACCGTTCCTACTGGCCAGGCTAACTGGGGCTGCCCAGCAGCGCCTGCAAAAGCACCGAGTGAGGAAGGAGACCTCAGCTGCAGACCCCAGCCCTGGGGCCCAAGCAACAGCAAAAGCGCAGCCGGGGAGAGGAGCAGAGGGCAGGGCAGGAGGCAGCTTCCGCTAGGCCAGGCCTAAGGTCCTCGGGGCCGGCTTTTCTTCCCATTTCAGTCCTTTCCAGTCAAGATCAGAGCGCTGCTGGACTCCCAGTGACTCTGAATCCCCTCAGCCACCCCCCATCTTCTTCCCCTCTGTCCCCACCCCAGGGACCCAGTGTGTCTCTGAGTCTAGCACTCTGTCTGTGGCTCAGTCTAGTTGCCACACATGTCCTGGGGGCCGTGTGCTTTCAGGATTGACTGACTCACACGCTCCTCTGCTCTCTGAGCCCCCTGTAGATGTCACTTTAAAATGCTACATGCAAGCCCATCTGTGCCTTTCATCTCCGCATGGGATACACAGTGAAGGTGTCGTCCACCCTGGCACCCGTAACTGCCCAGCTGCTTCGGCCTGGGCCTTGTAAGGCAACAGAGGGAAAGGGGGACACAGAGCCACATGGTGCCACAGCTGTGGCCACCGCCAGAAGCCAGGAAGGGGCAACCCAGCCCCGCTGCATCCTTGCATTTGGGTGTCGGGCTCCAGAGCTGACAGAACACATTTCTTGGTCATCTAACCCAATCACAAAAGGCAGGCAGTTTTTCCTTAAGTTTGCGTAACTTTCACCCACACAGGTGATTTGCACTGGAGTCGGGTCCCCTTCCATATTTTACATATCTGCGCCTCTGTCTAGCATTTCCTGTGCAACTACTATGTGCCAGACAGCAGGTGAAGAAGGCGCGCCAGCAACAAGTGAAGTTTGGGGAGGATGCAGCCTTACAAACGCGACTGTAACACGACACGGGAGGACCGATCCGCACAAAGAGTAACACTGCCCGCGTCCGTGCAGCGCACCACGCAGGCTGCTGTCATGCCAGCACTCTACACACCCTCCCTCCTACTCCCCTGGCTTTGCCGGATTTCCCAGGGGCGGAGCTGACCGGGCTCTGCCTCTGCAGGGCTGCATACGAAGCCCACCTGAGCAGCTCAGGGGGCAAAGGAAAAGACCAGGCGCTCCCCCGACTTGGGGTGCAGGCTTTGATTCCTAGCTGTAGGGAGCATCCTGAGATATGACAGCATCTCAGCAGTTAAGTTCCAAGCAGCTTAAATATACAGAAATAGGCACCTGGCAAAGAAACTACTGAAAGGATCCTGACAATTTCTAAGTGAAAGAATGGTCACTCCTGGCCTGGTTCCCCAGCATCCAGCTGCCCCGGGCAGGGGTGTGGTGTGAAGGTTTCACTTCTCTTCTTTGCACTTAATCTGAATTTGTCAAAATGGTGATTGGTGCCAGGTGTGGGAGTGCCACAACTGTAATCCCAGCACTTGGGAGGCTGAGGCAGGAAGACTGCCACAAGTACGAGGCCAGCCTGGGCTACACAGTGAATTCAAGGCCAGTCTGAACACATAGCCAGACCCTGTCCTCTCCTCTGGTGTCTCCCACACACTTTTGCACACATTTCCATTTTTTCCCCCTCTGTCCATTTTTAAAATTCTGGAACGAGCTAAAAATATAGCATAGAACATATAAAAAGAATGATATTCCCATGCTTGTCTTTTCTGGCCGCATGGAAGACAAAACTGCCAGATACTGGCGACTCCAGCCACTTCCTTTACCACACTCCATCCCAGTTACCACAGCCACAGTCAAAGTGTGGGCCCTCCAGAGTGCTTCCGGCCACCTCTGTTCCGTGTCTTCCCCTTCCTCTTCTTCCCCTCCTCCCTCTCCCTCCTCTTTTTCTCTAGACTCTCTCTGACTTGGTCCCCTGGGGCGGTGCTGGGAGGTGGTAGGACCCTAGGGACCAGGGATGAGCCCAGCGCACTAATTAGGCCCCCAGGGTTGCTGCCCTCTGCCTCTCCACCCGGGGAGAGGCCTGGTCCCGTGGGACCTCCGTCCGCCTGCGAAAGGCGCTGTCACACCAGGCCCAGCCCGGCACTGGGTCTCTTTAGCTCCCTCTCTCACTGTGTCATCTCTTCCTGTCACACATGGTCCTGCCATGATGCCATCCCTGGTGTTGTGACCCAGCCTGGGGACCCTCATCCGGGGTGGTACCATGGCTCCTGATTCCCTGCAGCAGTTTCCTAAATAGACATCTCTCTTTCTCTCTCTGTTTATTTATTTTGCACGGGGGTGGGAGGAGAGACAGGGTCTCACTATGCAGTTCAGCCTGACCATGACCTCACTTGGTAGCCCAGGTTGGCCTCAAACTCTCAAACTCACAGTGATCTTCCTGCCTCAGCCTTCCAAGTGCTGGGCTTACAGGTACAAACCACCACACCTGATATCCCTTCTTTATAGTGTACTCAGCCTTGGGTATGTTGTTATAGCAACAGAAAACAGGCTGATACAGTCTTTCGATCTTATATGTTCCTTAAGGACATACTTTGTTTTGTTTTGTTGTGAGACAGGGTCTCGATATATAGTTCAGGGTGGTTCTGAAACAGTGGTGATCCTCCTGCCTCAGCCTCCAGGATGCTGGGATTACCAAGTGTGCACCACCACACCTGAGTTTACAAGTTCTTGATAATAAACAAAAAATCAGCATTATTGCCAACCTCAAGATATTCAACGGCAAAGGAAATGAAGATTGCAGAAGGCAGGGGGCAGCTGGGCCATGGCGGGAGCAGGCGCAGGCCAGCTGGGTTGAATTCCAGCTTCTGCCACACCCAGGCCCAGGAGCCTAAGCAGGTTTCTTAGTCTGAGTTTCATTTGCATAAAGAGTAGGCAGCGGCCAGGACCTGTCTCACAGGTTGGTGCCTAGTTTAAAGGAGCCGGGAGCAGGAAGTCTCGGCCGGTACCTTAGACACCTGACAGGAAGCTGCGGCCACAGGAGCTGGGAGCTGGCCGAGGCAGAAACAGCTCTCTCAGATCTGCAATCAGGTGCAAGGGAGCTGGGTAGCAAGGGCTTTGTGGGTCTGCACCGTCACTTCTGTCCAGCCGGAGGATCGCCAAGGAGCCACACCCTGCACCCCAAGGCCCAGGCATGCAAAGAAGCGAGACTTTTCTTTGACACCTTGACTCTGAACAATGAAAAATGCCAAGCTTCTGGGCGCCCTGCCAGCAGGCACAACAGACAACACGGACTCTTTTCCCTCCAGAGCCCCAATTCCCGGGGTGTAACTAAGAACCTGGGGGGAAACACAAAACAATATGCCATCTGCTTGGCTTCCAGACAGTGCAATCAGCAGGAAGTGCTTTTCCATGGTGGTGGGGCTCTGCATTAAGTCAGGATTAATTAATTGCCCCATTAAAGGAAAGCACCTTTAGCATTTCAATGGCATAATCATATGCCATTACGATCATATAAAGGAACGCTTTATAATTAATGATGTCTTCACTTCCTGAAACGTGTAATCCTTATGTCTTCAATTCCAAAGAGGTTGGCAGAGAGACGGCACTAAATATAGATCAGAACCTAATATTTAAATCAGTGTTTAATTCACCTTTCAATATGAACAGCAGAGCCAGAACAAAAGTGTGTGGTTATTACACCTCTCAGCCTTCTTGGCTCTGAGGCTCAATAATCAACAACAACCAACTCGAACAGAAATGGCCAGCGTTTACAAGCCCGGTATGGTTAACCCTGGAGAGCAACAATTTTGCTTGAAGAGCAGGCCTATTATTTATTTTTCGGAAATGCATTAACCTCACTCCCACTTTTCTGTCTTTGGCAACTGGGTCTATGTTTACTTAGCAAAGTGCTCTGTCGCATCTCTGTGATTTAGAGACAAAATTAGGGAAGTTTCTCGCTACGCTACAAATCCCATCAGCATTATTATTATTCTCATTTTGTGAAAGGGGCACTAAATCCATGGGTTTAAAAGTCACGGCCTGTAATCCCACCGCTCAGAGAGGCTGAGGCAGGAGGATTGCAAACTGGAGCCTAGCTTGGGCAATTAAGGGACTTGGAGAAGGATGCTGTCCCAAAAGAAAAAGTAAAAAGGGGCTGGAGATGTAGATCAGTACCTTGGTTCGATGTCAAGCACCACAAAAAGAAAGAAAGAAAGAAAGAAAGAAAGAAAGAAAGAAAGAAAGAAAGAAAGAAAGAAAGAAAGAAAGAAAGAAAAAAAGAAATGGAGAGAATAGGATGGAAGGAAGGGAGGGAGGGAAGGAGGGAAGGAAGAAAGAAGGAAAGAAAAAAAAGAAGGAAAGGAGTTAGGAAGGAAGGAAGGAAAAGTGGCCCTTGTGACAAAACTACCAAGAGGCTGTGGTTACTTTTTAGACTTTAACACTCATTCATCTCTCAAGCGAGGGGCAGCTGGGGCGGCCCCAGAACTTCTGGGCATCTCATCTCTGTCATTAGCAACAGCGTTATTCAGTTCTTTGGCAAACTACAAGTGAAAAAGCTGCAGGAAGAAAATCTGACCCCTAGTAATGCTCAGAGAAGAAAAAACTAAAAACCCCTGTAACGCCCCCCACCCCAGAAAACAGGTCATTCTGCAGCTCCGTTCCCTCCCGCCCGCCTGCCTGCAGGTCATTCTGCAGCTCCATTCCCTCGCGACCGCCTGCCTGCAGGTCATTCTGCAGCTCCATTCCCTCCCAACCGCCAGCCTGCAGGTCATTCTGCAGCTCC
>PVLA01010969.1:22113-57816 GCA_004027455.1 Hydrochoerus hydrochaeris | reverse complement strand
GGCCTTCATAGGCAAATGGAGACAACTTGAGACTATCCTCATTAGTGAAATAAATAAGAATCATATTTATAAATATCATATTGTGTCTCTAGTGTAAAAAGTAAATAAGAACTACAAGAGTAATAAAACCAAAATGTGTAATTGCTATTGTAAAAAAGAGAGGAAAAGAAAGTGCTCTAAGGGATACAACTGCATGTATATTTGAGTGTGTAAAATAGATGACCATATTGCTGAATCTTTATTGGATCTTTGAGCAGAACTGTTTGCAGTCTGACTGTTTGAATGTTTACTATGTACCCTTTAACTTTGTAACTTGAACAACTACATCCAGGATGACAGTATGTAACTTATAAATTACTGATTTCTTAGTGGGGCTTTTTCTCATTTTCCTTTTTTTTTCTTTCTGTATTGTTGCTACCCGTTTTTCTGTTTTGCTTTTCTTCTTCTCTTTAAATAAAATTTTAAAAATGTATAATTGCTATTGTAAAAAAATAGGAAATAGGAAGCACTATAAAAGATATGGCTGCATGTATGTTTAGGTGTGTAGGATTGATAACCATATTTCTAGGTTCTTGTTGGATTGTTGAACAGATCTGTTTGCACTCTCACTGCTTGAGTGTCCACTTTGTGCGCTTTAATTCTGTAACTTGAAAAACTATTTCTAAAAGAACAATATTAACGTATCAACTAGTGATTTCTTACTGTTTATCTTCTTTTCTTGAAATTCTGTAATATTTCTACCTTTTTCTGTTTTTTTTCCTCTTTAGATAAAAAAAAGAAAAAATATCAGAAGGAAAGTGAAAGCACTCCTCGATTTTTTGTGTCTTAGTTGGTCAAAAAGCCTGGAGGTAAATTATATTCTAACAGTTTATTTGAATGTCTCTAGAATAAAAATAAAAGACAAAATAAAAACAACTTGAAAATAAGATCATCTTTCTGAGAGAAGATACTTCAAATTTTGTTAGATCATAATCATTTCAAAGGCCATAGAAGATAGATTTGTATTCAATCTCCCCGGACCTGGACTGGTTTCAGGGAAAAAGCTCCATGGACTTGTGAGACTCCTACCTGTGCTGGACCTAGCAAAGGGTGCAGTGTGTAACCCACTTCCATGAACCTACCACATCTTCCAGAGCCCTAGGAATATTTAAACACAAGGAGAGAGTACCACAGACTTCTAGTTCTGAAGCAATGATGCATCAGTTGAGCACAGATGAGTCATATGGCAGGTTTCTGGTGATTTCTTGATTAGACTGGAAATGTTCTCCTACTGTAGCTAGAGAGGATGCCACCTTTGCATCTCCTACTATTATGATTTGTGTCTAGGTGGCCCCCCAAGCCTCATGTAGTCATGGAGGCTGCTGAATCTAGCATTTGTGATTGGTTCATTGTCTAGTGCTGGGATTGGCTGTGAGTGCTGCACCCTCTCAGGGGCAGAGCCAGCATATAATATAAGGGAGGAAAGAAAGCATGTTTTCCTCTCTTTTGCCCTTTCACTCTTGCTTGTTTCTGGCAACCATGAACGGCTGCCCCTCAGCCAGGCTACCCTGCCTTGGAGCCAGCTGAGTATGGGCTGATAACTCCAAAAACTATAGAAATAAACCATTCCTTCCCTAATTTGGGGTGTCAGGTATTTTGTCTCAACAACAGAAAAAAAGTAACTGAGACACCTACCTCCTCCATTGTCTCTTACTCTGGAGGGACACCGGGAATCTGCTGCCACCACCAACCACCTCATTTTGCCTGACTGATCCTTTGATCAAGTACTAGCTGTCTAAGCAAGTTAAAGGATCCAGGACATTTATTAAGCAATGACTTTTAATCCTGGCTGACTAAGCTTTGTGTCTGAAACATGGCTTAGGCACATCTCAGAGGGTCTGGGTGTTTCCAGAGCTCCGGAGATGATTCTGATGTGCAGCTGGCATAAGAAGAATCATCAAGAATATCAACGATGGTAGCTCTCACTGTGGCCTGAATGTGGTTACATCAGTACTGCTCACTGGGTCAAAGGGAGATTTCTAGCCCAATTCAGATTTCTGCTGATCTTTTCTGAAGCCAGAGGCCATAACATTTATTGTCTTTATTACCCCCACCTCCCTGCCGCGCAAATACTGTCGTTCTCAGTCTCCATAGAGTTGAAGAATTACAGTTCTACTTTTAACTTCTCATTTTTTCGTATGGGGAAAACAAAGGTGCAAAAACTGCAAAAGATGACCTAAGATATCAGTCAGCTCATGGAGTTTTATCCAAGATAACTTGAGATGTGCTCTATCTCTTATTCCTCGGGGCTAGTCAAGGGAACAGAAAATTAAACATAAAATTCTGGAGCCCACTACAAAATGAAATAAAAATGAATGGAAATGTAAACAAAATCATGAAATCAATAAAACTGAAACAATATTAATGGAAGAAATAAAATTGTTTTGCCAATATCAAAACAAACAAACAAACAACAAAAACTGTCAACTTGAAATATTATAGAAACGTGGTAATGACCTCTAAGTAGGAAAACTACTTTGGGTTTGGCATGTCTGACTTCTTCATGCTCTGTGATTTCCTCTTTTCACTATCTTTCTAATCCCCAATATTGAAATAGGCATGCACACAATAAAAGCTGTAGGAGTAATAAGATCCAAAAGTGTAATAGCTACTGTACAAAAGAAAGGGAAGGAAAGTGCTCTAAAGGATATAACTGTGTATATTTAAGTGTGTAAGATGGACAACCATATTGCTAAGTTTTTGTTGGATCATTGAACAGAAGGTTTTGCACTCTCATTGTTTGACTGTCCACTTTTTGTGCTTTAATTTTGTGACTTGAGCAACTATTTCTTTTCCTTTTTTTTTTTTTTTTTGGTACCAGGAATCGAACTCACGACCTCACACTTATCAGGCAAGTACTTGAGCCACTGAGCTAAATCCCTGGTCCTTTGAACAACTATTTCTAAGATGACAATATGTAATTTATCAACTAGTGATTTCTTAGCATTAATTGTTTTTTGAAATTCTGTACTATTTCTACCCCTTTTTTCTGTTTTGCTTCTTTTTTCTGTAAATAAACATGCCTACACACACATTATAGATACCATAATTTACCATGAAACCAGTTTTGTTTTACTTGAGCTGACACAAACACTTCACTTACACACTAAGCCTTCTGTTTCATTTTTTAATTAATGTGAAAAAATTAAAATCATGCCAGGGGAGTTACAGACACTAATCTTTGTATTCGGTACTATACTATATGATTGTTTATGAGAATAAAATGAGCCAGAATCCTTATTTTTCAATAATCATTGAGATGAATTCATACAAGCTCTCTCTCTTTTTCATATAGAATATCAAGGTTTTTAAAAAATCAGTCAAACCTTAGTTACAGAAATTCCAATTTTGGCCACATAAAATAAACATACCTTATAAATTAGATTTCCCAGAAATGAGAACAATTTAAATCACATTTTCCTTCATTTTTATATCTGGGCATAGGAATAGTTACTTCTTTGAGCTTCTAGGTAATTTTCTTTTTGTCTCTGGTTTGACTAAATGGAGAATTTGAGAATCAGCTTCTTATACTGAAACACAATGGACAATGAAAGTGTGCCATCAAAATGCATATTTTGGTGGCTTGTGTCTATTTCCTGGTCTATAATTCAACAGACCAAAAAGATTGCTTTTCAATCAGTACTACAATATCATTCATTTTCTTGACATATCATCCCCTAATATTATGCCTATTGGGCTGTAAATAAAGATGTTCTCTTGGTTATTTTTCCAGTGTTCCACTTCTGTGATTCATTGATGCCTATGAAATTTTCTTCACACTATTCAAGAAGTGTTTGAGGACATTGTTAATAGTGTATCATGATTTAAAGCCCACATTGTTCTCATTGCTCTGTTTAGTTTGGTTATATTCTCTTCTAGTCTGTCTACTTGTATTAGATTTGAGGGCACAGACAGCTATTCCAAAAATAGCAGAATATACTATGATAATCATCCTTAATTTACTATTAACTTAATCTGAAGCCCTGTATTACTTACATTGTCTTATTATGACTGATCTTATTTGAATCTGGTTTGTAAGATCGTTGTCTTGTCTTGACTGATTTTATTTGAATCTGCTATGTTTGACAGTAACAAGTCTGAGAGTAGAGGCAACTACTCTGAAGATGATAAGATTCACTAGGATACCCATTCTGGTTTGACAATTACCTGCTTTTGAAGTCTTATAATGTCTCCAATGTTTTGTTTTTTATTGATATTGCTGTGTTCTGCTATGTTCAATTTTACTATGTCTGATGATATAGACAATTCTATTGAAGATAACAAGAGACATCATAGTAATTATAGTAGATCACCTTGTATTGTGGTTTTAATCATGTGCTGTGTCCATCCTTTTGTTTTGAATGACACTGTTTTGTTTTCTTTCTCATTTGGTTTTGTTCTTTTCGAAATAAAAAAGAAGTATTTGATTTGTTAATTACTTATATCATCATGTACATGCACCTTCACATGTGTATATATTTATGAAAGTTTTCCATTTTGTAAATGCATTATTTTCAACCAATATGTTTTTCCATTTGTCACTAGGGGTTTTTGTTGATGCTATTGCTCATATGCAGATAAAGCTTTAGTGATATCAAAGGGAAAAGGTGGAGATGTGTTGGGAATAGAAATTTAAAAAACAAATCCTAAATATTGTGATTCTTAATATTCATTTTATGCCTATAAAGTTTCCTCAAAATTCTTTTTGTATAGATTTATATTTCATGTTAATACTTTGCTCCATATGAAGATTTTTTTCTCTCTGCGATTTACACAGAAGTCAAATGCATTACTTTTCCTTGAACAACACTTTGAAACATTATTTAATAAATGATTATTATAAATTTGAATTGCTGCTGGACATGGTAGTGCACACCTATTATCCCATAACTTAGGAGGCCGAGGCAAGGAGAATCACCAGGATGTCAAGGCCAGTCTGGGCTGGCCTGGCTTATGCAAGTGAGAGCTTGTCTTAAAACAAATTAAAAAATTGATCTGCTATACTTACATGCACCAAAGTTCAAGCAATAGACCATCTTTTTCTGTTGTATCCTCTGTCTTCTCTTTCAGAATCTTGTTTGAAGTTTACAGTAAATGTGCTATATGAGAAAACAAACCATCTTCCACAGAACTTTCATGAAAGTCTCTTGAATATTACATTAGGTTTACTTCTTTCCCAATTTACTTTAGGTCACTTTGCCAAAAGCTATAAAATGTTAATAGTTGGGTTTGAACTGTTTGTTATAAATTAAGTTAGGACACATCATATTTTTCACAAAATGGAATTAGCTTCCCCAGGAAAAATGTACTAGTGCTTCATTTATTTTTAAATATTCATTTGTTTTCAACCAATGTGCTTTTCCATTTGTCAATAGGGGTTTTTGTCGATGCTATTGCTCATATGCAGATAAAGCTTTAGTGATATCAGAAAGAAAAGGTGCAGGCATGTTGGAAAGAGAAATTTAAAAGATAAATCCTGTTTTATCCAAACTTCTTGAGGTTTCATCTTCAGCACACCTATCTTCACTATTGTTGCTTTATTTCTAAACACTTGAAAATAATAAACATTCATACTTCTGAGAATTTTTGAACCTCAAGAACTTTCATTTCATTTTGTAATCTAATCATCAGCACGAGTCCTGCTGACCTTCAGTGACAATATCTGGGTTACCCAGTGCCTCACCGTCTCTGGGTCCCTAAGTGTCTCCCAGTGGGTCCTGACCCTCCCGGTGGTGCCTGCTGGTCCTATGATGAATCCTCTAGAAACTTCTCAGTGGCTTTCCCGCAGACTCTCTCCCCCTTGGCCCCTGACAATAGGCTGGGCACCTCACAGTGTTTTAGTAACGACTCCATGTGACTCAGACCTTGGCAGTGAAGGCAACACAAGCAGGAAATGAAAAAGATAATCATGACCCTTCTTGTCTTTCTTCCAAACCTGGCATGCCAACCACTGTCCACGGTGTCCCCAGGAAGCCCAGCGCTGCATTGGGTGCTGACAATTTCCCACCAGGTGCTCGGTGCTCCTACTAGAAACAAACTTTACCCTTTGAACTGTCCTCCCTATTGACTATGTGGTAAGAAACCTACTGCTCCATCTGTGCAGCCAGAATCCATCTCTCAGTACCACTGAGGTGTCATCTTTACCACTTACCGGCTGATGGTTTGTACCATTAGCCCTAGCAGGTGGCTCCTCAGATTCTCTCCCAGGTACCTCCCAACGTGCCTTTGGCTCACTAGAAGGTAGGGTAGTGGTGACTGATATCTTCTGGATATACATTGTTTTTTAAGTTATAGTCATTTCAAATCATGTTTATCTATTGTTTTATAGCTAATTTCTAGTTGGACCAAAGAACATTTGGAGAAGAAAGGTGGAATTGTCCTAATAATACTCATTCAAAACATTGTGCTTTTTCTTTTTTTTTAGCCTTCCAGAAGGGTCATTAGAGCTATGGTCTTTCCCTCTGATAATTTGAGAGACATTTTTCCTATATGCTCCCTGAAAACTTGAAGTTTGAACTAAGAGAGTCAAACATTCCAGATGATACTTCTTTTTATCTTATGCACTTTACCCAAGGAATCTTAGAATTTGGAGCCACTTCTTGAGTCGCAGTGATCTCTCTGTTCCTTCTGATGTTCAAGTACATAAGGCAGGACTACCATGTGACATTTCGAGGTAAGGATTTGATCATGCTTCACTTATTTTACCACCTAATAGCAATGCTGGCAATGCTAGTTCCTTTAGAGATGGACAGAAGAGTGTAAATCATTTATTCATTGATGTTACACCAATGCGATTTTGGCTTTAAGCTCAGTTGCTCACTGGAGACCTGACATTAGGCCATGAACTTTCAGAACCTCTGCTGGCTCCACCCAGTAAAGGAGGCCATGCAGGCATCTTTTAGTCTCCTCCAACACCTGCTAATGCAGATCTCACACCCTGCCAACTGGAACAGAACTCATCTTCATAGAGTTCCTGAAATGCCCTCCCACCCCACTCCTGCTCCCAAGCTTTAGTCAGCATGACTGATTTTCCAGAAGATTTCTGCTGGAGAAAGTCTACATCACATCGCCACACAGAGCAAATAACACAGAGCAATTAACACAGAAATAAACAAATGGGTTCCCATTTCCCTTCCACTCACACCTGTGAGGGGCTAATTTCTCTTTAAGTTTTCTTTGATTCTCTCTTCCCTCCTGTCTCCTGGATGGTGCTGTCACACCATCTTGTCTTGTGCAAGCTTTGCATTCATTCCCCAATACTGAAAAAAAGTGCTGTGAAGACCATGGCAAATGCCCCCAGAATGTGTCAAGTTAATGAGTGAGTCGATGCATGCCATAAGGCTATTTAAGGTGCTACAGACTGAATTATGTCCCCACAGTCACATGCTGACCACTTTCAAGGTATTTGGAAGATAATTAGATTTAGATAATATGAACAGTAGGGCAGGGTGGCTCAGCCCTGTAATCCCAGCACTCTGGAGGCTGAGGCAGGAGGATCACTAGGAGTTTGAGGCCAGCCTGGGCTACGAAGTGAGTTCAAAGCCAGCTTGAACTTCAGAGTGAGATCCTGCCCCCCCCCCCCAAAAAAAAAAGCAGGTGAAGAGAGGCTGGGTCCACCATGGTAGTGGAATTATTGTCTCCGTAAAACTCACTCTTTCTCTCCCCCTCTCTCTTTCTCCCACCCTCTCTGTCTCTCTGTCTGTCTGTCTCTCTCTCTTCCCCCTCTCTCTGTCTCTCTCTGTCTCTGTCTCTCTCTGTGGTGTCTCTCTGTCTCTCTCTCTCTCAGTCTCTCTGTCTCTCTTTCTCAGTCTCTGTCTCTCTCTCTTTCTCCTGCTCTCTCTGTCTCTCTCTGTCTCTGTCTCTTTCTCCTGCTCTGTCTCTCTCTCTCTTCCCCCCCTTCTCTCCCTCCCCTCCTGTACAAAGACAGAGTGAGAGGGCAGCCAGCTGCAAATCAGGAGAGTCCTCACCACAACCTGCCATCTCAATCTTGTACTTTCAGCCTCTACAACTGGGAAAAAGAAATTCCTGTTACTTTAGCCACCCAGCCTCTTGGCATCTTGCTGCAACAGTCAAGGTAAATACAATCTGGGTCTCAGGCATCTCACCACTGGCAGTGCTACCTAATAACTGTTTAAGGATCCATAACCTCTCCTGAGCTGACTGTCCCCACTCTGCTCAAGGACCCACAACCTATTCTTCCCTGCTGTTCATGATTTATGGGATGCAACCCTTCTAAATGAAATCTCTGGGGTTCTTGGCCATTAGATGGCAGTGATGGAGATCGGGGTCAAGAAGGCTGCGGCCACGTGCTTGCTGCTATTCTTACCCTCCTATGATGCCACAGTTGGGCAGTGGTGACCACTGTCCCCAGCTACAGCTCCTTCCTGGTGGTCCCTCCTCTGGCACGGCTCCAACTTCCTGGGATCTGATTACTCCATGCCCTCCTTGTGATCCCTTACAAAACCACAGTGTCACCTGCGTCCTCAGATGCATCAAGACTACAAAAAGTCCCTGTCTCATATCAGGTGGTCTGGGTTGAGATCCCAGCTGACATACTTAACATGGATCTTGGGAAAATACTTAAACCATTGTTACTCTCAATTTTATCATCTTTTAAGTGAGTATGATGTATACAGGTTCAAATTCTTTATCCAAAAACTTTGAGCTCAGAAATGCTTCCCAATCCAAAATATTTTCAAAGTATAGTTTAATGTGATAAACTACATGCTTCTGATATTGTGAAATGTCCCAAAAGGGTCAAGGACAGAATTCTGTAATAAAATTCATTACTATTTTTACAGAGAGACATGAATATTCATAAGATCAAAATAAATGAAAACTATAGTTATTGTACTGTTTTTTGACAGATTGTCCTACCGAATGAAGTTTTTAAAAATCTCTTGATTTTTACGTGTTTTCCAGGATTATTTCCAGTGAGTCCATTTCAAGCCAGAGCTACAGTGCTGGAAACGTAATATTTCTTACCGGAAAGTCAATTGCTCTTATGCTGTTAACATGGTGATAGTGGTGACTATATACCGTAACCAGTTCTCAGAGCTGACCCGTATATTCTTGTTACTTGACACAAGGAGTACTCTGCTATATTGTCTAGTCCTCCAGTTGTCGGTGGGTGCACTAGATCTCAGAGAGTGGCATTTCCAAGCTGAGATAGTTGATAAGCAAAGCTGAAATGTGAGTTCAGTTCTTGCTTCTTTAACTCTATGCTCTTTTGCTATATGTATATATTCATCCAAATGGCAAACAAGGTGTGCAATATAATACCATCATATCTATAGAGAAAACACATTGGGAGGAGAGGTGCAGAAGAAAGCACAGTAAACTGTGAGGGCCAAATCATAGGGTGTGGACTGTCACCAGTGTAATGGAGCCGGGATCCACCAACAGACTGAGCATAGCTCTGAGCTCTGCAGACAGAGGTGAAGCAGTTCACATGTAGGCATTTCCTTCCCTGGAAGAAGACACCTTTACCTCCATCCCATTTTCTAAAATGCAGACAGAGGTGCAGACACACAACAATGTTTGGAAACAGGGTTGTGGTAGCAGGCAGGACTGCTGTACTAGGAGGCTGACCCAGTGTGATTCGTTTTCTCCAGGTGGACATGAATGTGACAGTTCGCAGCTGCCCCAGGGCCATGTAATCGGATTATTCTGGTAGAAGATATTTTAGTGCTAATTAGCATAAGGAAATCTTTGAAGCTTCCAGAGTTGGGGTTTGCAAATGATAAAAAGCCCAGGTCCTGGACAGTGCCCTCTGAGGTGTTTAAATGGGTTAAAGAGGGAGCCTGTCACATCTGGTGGCTGTGATAATCAGATTAGGGAACAGAGCAGGAGGGAGAGAGGTGTCCAATGTAAACTGTGGTACCTGGGTGGGTGCACTGGCAACAGAGGTGACCTCCTGAAGGTGACACTCAGCAGAAGCTGAGTTCAGGCATTGATTCCAAGGGCCACTGGGAAGGCACCTTGACCAGTGGCTTCCAAGCAACCCCTCAGTGTAGTTGTGTGAGAGTAAGGTACCCAGGACCTGTCCTGCCAGCTTCAGGTCAGCAGCTCTACGGCTGGCTGGGGAGGAGGTTGGTTCAGTATGACTGTGATGCACATGGTGCCCTCAACCCTGAGCCCAGACAACACCAGTGTCTCGCTGATGAGGAGACCTGCTTGAGACCAGACCAGGACCATAGATGCACACCAAGTCCCAAGCCCTTTGCCAGTGCTGCACCTCACTGGCTCTCCTTGAGTCATCCTGTAACGATGGTCTTGTTGGACTTCATTTGACAGAAAAGGATACAGAGACTCTGAGAGGACCAAGGAAATTGTCCACAGATACACGATGGATAAATAACCACCATAAGACACCAGAGATTCTTCCTAGAACACCTGAACCCAGTGGTCAAATGAATGGACCACATCTTATCACAGACCGGGAATCAGCATGGCCCAGCTCCCTGGGTCCTGATGTCACCTCTCGACTTCCTGCATCCCCACTGTGATGCTCCACACCAAAAAAAAAAAAAAAAAAAAAAGAAAAATCCATTTTAAAGGTACTGAAGACTGAAATCAGGGCCTTTATCCTGAAGATATCCTCAAGTCTATTTTTTTTTAATTTTGAGGCGAGGTCTCCCCATGTCACTAAGTTGGCCAGGTTAAGGTGGGACTTAGGATCCTAGTGCCTCAGCCTCCCTAAGGACACGATTACAGGTGGGTGCTACCATGGCCAGCTGTCTTTTAATTCCTTGAAGAAACATGGAAAGCCTCACATAGCTCGTCTGAGTGCCTAGCCAGTCCCCCTCAGCTCTGCACACAGCCCTCTGATCTTCTTTTCTCCCATGGTACCCACAGAGAAATTGTTGTGTCTGTGTGTGCATGCCCCCCATATAAACAGAAATACATGTACCAAAAGGAACACACATAAATTACACATATATACAAGTATACACAAACTAAAATGCATACTCACATATGCTAACATACGTGCAAATATGCATATATGAACATACGGACATCCTATAAACAAACAAAAATACACATAAAGAAATACACACTGCCCTGGGTACAAACACATCCAAATACACATATGTGCTACCAAGCACACATGCTTCTGGGCATCAGTCCCCTGCTGCAGTCTCGTCCTCACCCCTTCCTCGGCACCCCTTTGTCTCTCAGTATTTTCAGCCCTCTCTGCTGCCCCTGCTAGGTCTTGATGCATCTATGTATATTTTGTCCCCAATTCTTGGATTTAACCAAGGTCCCTGGCACTGTACTGTATCCCCAGTTTTTAATGATTTTTTTACTTTAAGACAGGGCCTTGCTAAGTCATTAAGTGGCCAAGGTGGGACTTGAACTTGTGACTGTCCTGCCTGAAAGAGCACTGGGATAATGGTGTGTGGCTCCATGCTTGATTCCATACACTTTAAGCTGTGGTTTGAGGAGGATCCTGGAATGCTCTTTCCACTCCCTTTCCTTCAGTGGATTCCAGCTCTGAGCATTCTCTCTCCTTTCCAGGAAAACTTTGTTCTTGCCAACATTTCTAAAGACGCTTCATGGACTTCTAATAAACTGCTAGTCACTATCAGAACCCTTGTCATTTAATTATGGCTTCCTATTTTTAAAAGTGATTGTAGCTTGTGCTCAATGGGTTTTCCTCAGCTTTGAGTCTCACCACAGCACTTGGTACACAGTAGGTACTCAAGAGCGCTATCTGGTTGGTTAGGTAGATCAGCGAGTTGCCTAAGTGTATGTCTAATTGCTGAAAGATCTTCCTGACTGTTCCCACAAACAGGCTTCCCTATTATTATCACCTTTGCATTAGCATTGGCAAAAGAGAATTGTTTTGTTTTATTTTATTTCAATCAGATTTTATTGACATATTTTAGATATACAGATCACATTCACCAAAGAGAATTTCTACCTGTATAAAAGTCGTTTCTTTCTTTGCTATTCCCCTACCTTCACTTCAACCCTTCCTCTCTCCTCATTTACAAAGCTTTGTTTTAGTATTATTTTATTGACTTTTCATTTTGTCTTCCTCATAAGAATGGAAGTTGTTTGAAGGTCCTTTGAACAGCTGCCTCACCTACTTCTAGAACAGGGCATGGCATATATTTGACATGTAGTGTTTAGGTGTTGTGGGAACCAGTGGGAAGCAAAGTCCCCCAGTTCACAATTTTCTCCACTTAAAGTGCCGCCTGCCGCCTCCCACTGACAACATCTGTACCTGTTCATGCTGTAATGTTGAGAATGTGATTCTACTTTCTGGACTCGAGTTTTTCCACAAAGAAAGAAAAGGTGACATCAGATAAGCCTACATGTCTTTCAAGGTGGACATTCACAAATTCCAGGATTCCCTGTTTTTTGTGATGGACAAATGACATTATTATAAGCACTTACTGCTGCTGATGAGCATAGAGGGCCCAGCTCTGAGGCTCAGCTTCATTTTTAGACCAGTTATGACAACATTTTCTAGCACATAATGCACACGACAAATGAAGTCAAGTTCAGAGTTCCACCTCATGAATTACCCAGATTTTTAAGTAAAACATGCTGAGAGATAAATGCCCCAACTTTTATTAGCTAATGTCTGGCAGGAAAAAGATGGCATACATATGTTTAAGGAGAATTTATATCAGCACAATTTAGAGGCACTTCATCTTGTAGACAGGAGTTAGGGGTCCTTGAGGGCAAGTCACATCCTGAATTAGTGGCAGTGGTGGACAGGGGGTCCTGTGAGGAGGTGGGAGGTGCCCTTACTGGGGTGCAGCAAGCTTCAGTTTTTCTAGTAGCTGGCACAGTCACTTGCAGAGTGCTTACAAGGGGAGTGAAAGAACAAACCCCTCAGTTTTGCACCTGCCTTCCCTCAGTCTCTTGCCCAAACTCCCTAATGGCCAGTTCCATTCAGAAAGCAGAGGGCACTGGATCCCCAGGATTCAATCTATTCAGGTCAGCACCCATGGAAAAGGCAGAGATAATCAGGAGATGTGGAGGGGGTGTGTGTGTGTGTGTGTGTGTGTGTGTGTGTAGAAGAGACAGAAAATTTACAACACAAAACTCAAAGAACTTCAAATATAATCAAGAAGAACTTTATAGAGCTATGACCTTGAATCAGTATTTATAGTACATCATTTGCAAACATCAGTATTTTAACAGATATTAGTGTTAAATTACTGATGACACATTCTCAAATAGAGGCACATCAAAGAATCTTCACTACAGTCCACTGGGAATATCACTGACGTTGCAGAAAATATCACTGAGCTGAAATGTATGTGGCCTGTTTTGCTCCTGATAAACAATATTTCTAAAATGTATGCCAATTTGGAAAGAATAAAATGATCTAAACAACGATTTATAATATCTTCTACCTTTATTCTCTTAGGTCTCTTCCCATTAAAGAAAATATGAAATGGGATATAAAATATATATTTACACAACTTGCAATCTGATGAATTCAAAGGTTTGTATCCATCAACCATATAAGCATCTGAGAACAATTATAATCCTCATCTTACCAGCAAAAGCACTATTGCACTTGTGGATGATCTGGCCCGCCCTGCCTGTACTTAATGGATTGGATTAATGGGGCACAGTGTCCAATTACTCAAAATGCTTCAATCATCTCATTCTGTTATGTGATTCACTATGGAAAATTGTTCTCCAATTATTTTTTTTACCAGTTATTGTGACAGAACCAGAGCATTGTTAGGCAAGTACTTCTACCAAGAATTACTGCAAGAGAAAGTAAATGTACCTATTATATATGATATGTATGTTTAATTTCATTATGAATTGTACATTGATGGACAAGTGACAAATCACCCCAATACATGCATTTCATGTACAGATTCATGAACCACTCCTGAAGTTGGAGGACCCTCTAACCCAAATAGCACACTTCACTGAGATTCTGAAATTGAGTCATAACTCAGTAGAGGAGGGAACTTATCTGTGGTAAGCAGAACAATGACTTCTTCCAAATATCATATGCTCATCTGCAGAACGTGAACATGTGATATAATAAACCTCCAGTGATTCTGCTGTTTTAGAAGACAGGCAGGCGAGGGGGTTGCACTGCGTTGTCCTGGTGGGCTCACAGGGATCATCTGAGTCCTTAAAAGCTGAATAGTAAGATGGAATTCAAATCAATTTCTATTGCTAGTTTAAATATGGAGAGGTCAGCGGGGTGTAGGGGCAGATACCTCTAATCCCAGTTCGCTAGGAGGCTGCGGCAGGAGAATCTCAAACTCAAACTGACCTGGGCAATTTAGTGTCTTAGCGAAATCCTGTCTTAATTTTTTTTAAATGTAAAATAAATAAACAAAAATAAATAGGCTTGGGGTATAATTTATCATGAAGACTTTGGGTTTAATCTCCAGTATTAAAAGGAAAAATAAAAAGATGGAAGAAGACTACATGAGAAAGGATTAAATTCTGTCAACAATACATCTGTAAGTCCCTGAGGTGGGTCCTTGCTAGAGCCCCCAGTGCCTGGGTGTGTGTTACTTTTAACCTTTTGAGGCTCTAAGGAGAGAACTACTGAGCTGCAACTTTTGGCTTTACTTTTGGCCCATTAAAACTGGGAGATAATGAGGAGATTGTTTCAAATCTAAGCTGCTCAGTGGATAACAATTCATTATGGAAGCAGTCAGAAGTTAATGCAAGGTCTTTGCTCCACATGGCATCAGTCAGAGTGGTAAGTGAGGGCTGGTAGACTCACTTTCAAGATAGTCGCTCCTGGTTGGGGAAACTACAGCTGCTTTCCAGCAGGGAACTTGGCTGGGGCTGAAGCCAGGACCTAGGTTGTTTCTGAGGGTCCTTCTTTCTACCTACCACTTAGGTTTTTTATGACTTCATGAAGGGCTCCTGAAAAGGAGTGTTCCAAGAGCAATCATCCCAACAGACACAGCCTAAGAGCACACAAATGCTTACAAGATCACCGTCAGCTGTCAGAAGCAGCTGAAGCTGGAAATGGATCACACGTACAGGCCTGGAGCAAGGCCTGCTGAAAGAGAAGAGGGCCTGAGGCAAGTCACACGAAGAAGTCGCTCCAGTTCAGAGACACCAAGCCCTTAGACTGCCAAGCAGGTAGATTGCTAGGCAACGAATGTCATGTGACATTAACTTCCTCAATGTATAAATAAATGCACTGCATTGGTTGAGCAGTTCCTTTCCTCACATCAGGAGAGAGGGCACCACTTGATCTCAGCTTTCTGTATCTTGTCTATTTCTTCACCTTCTCACTGCCCTTCACGGTCCTCACCTTGAGAAGGTCAAGAGCCACACAGTCTTCAGTAATCTGCAACAGCTAATGTCCCATTGGCCATATGTCAATGAATGGCAGAGGGCAGATTTGATGTTGGGTGATCGATCACACATGGACCTGATACCAGCTGGTGTGGCTCATTCTGACCAAAATAATGGTTTACTGCATTCTCCCCTCTGATCCCTAATGATGCAGCTCTCGCATAGAAACCAATTGTTTTTAGCCCAGAAGCTCTCAAAGTTTCTTCTCACGATGGCACACGCTCAGGCTGAAAGCCTAGGATATTTTCATCCAAATCATGTTTCAGTGTTAGCAAGTTCCTTCATATACCCATCTTCCCGATCCAGTTTACAAGTGAAAAAGGTTATGTGCACCTCATCTATGATGACCAAGGGCAAGAAACCTGAAACAGATTCTTCATCAAAAAAGGAGAAAATGAAAGGCACATGGCAGCTCTTCATCCATTGTAATTGTATAATCCAGCTGGTCACTAGGTCCTGCTCTTGAAAATGATATACCATGTATATCAATTCTCTCTTCTGAGTCTGAATGCCTTTTCCTTAAAAAAAAAATAGTTCATTTTTACAACCGAGCAGGTATCTCCTGCACAAAGAAAACTAGAGGCTCAGGGGCTTTTTTCCATATTTTAAATTTCTCCATCCTTTTTATTGTCTTTTGTGTTTACCATCAATACAAAGTTCTTAAAATCACAGTGGGTTTCCTATGCCTCTAATTGGTATTCCTGTCTTTAGATTGAAGCTCCTCCCCACAAAAATGTCCTCCAGTCTCTAAATGTAGCCTGCAATTAGCATAGGTTCTATGAGGAAAGCCTACTCAGTTCCTTAGAAGCCCTTTTGTCTAGTTAAAGTCTATGAAATATCTCCTTTAGCTACTTAGGAGTCAGTGTGATTGAGTCTAAGAGGCTGCACATTAAGTTTTTTAAAGCTCTAACAAAGGCTTTTATGGTCCCACCTTTGAACTGACCTTGACCCTGTTATAGAGACATTGCATTGAATTTCATTGTCACTTATAAACCATTTCTTAAGTTGCAAATCTTTTGCTAAGGAAGACTAGCAATGAGAAATTCCTGGTGATTTCTGGCGCCTTCATATTCTCTGAATTCTGTTGGAGAACTGAACATCTCCTCATATATGTCACCTTGATCTTCTTGTACTTTATCACAGGCAGCTAAAAAAATAGTTGGCATTTTCAACATTCTGCCTGAAAATCTCCAGATAGATTTTCAATATTATAAGGTAACATTTTTTTTCTTCCACATTATCCATGTGACAGTTTCATTATTTTTTTCCTGGTACAAATCTCAGATACCCTTTTGTCCACCCTCCAGTTGCAATTTCTTTACTTTTTTTCTCCCTGGACTCCCATTACTCAGTCCTAAAGCAAATACCAAATCTCCAAGGTTCTGATTTTGTGATGTCAGCAGACCCTTTCTGAGGTCCATTTCTATATTAACTGTATATCATTGTGTAAACATCCACTGCAAGGATCAGGGGCCCAAAACATGCATGCACACTTTTTTTATGAATCTGTAGTCTAGGCTCAGAGCAGCTCCTCTCCCCACTGTGCAGCTGAGCTGGGATGTCCCAAAGGGGCTGGAGGAACCATTGCCAGGGCATTTATCCTATAGCTGCCAAGTCCAGGCTAGCAGCTGGTGAGCTTTGACCAGCGCTCTGAGCCAGATCTTCAGTAATCATTTGACTGCTCCAGATGCAAGGACAGGCCTTCTATAGCACAGCATGTGGGTTCTAAGAGGACACCCCAAAAGGGAGTGTTCTGGAAAACAAGCCCCAGCAGCCATGAGGATATGATGGTGGTTAATGTTGCATGATTCACTCACCATTAGTCATTAGTCATGGGTCAAGCCAAGAGTCAGTATGGGAGCGTGAAAGTTGGTGAAGATGAGTGAGGATCCAGCACCATTCATGGTTATATGTGTGTGCGTGTGCGTGTGTGTGCGTGTGTGTGTGTGTAGACAATCTACCAAAGGGGTTTAAAATTAGGAACAAAACTCAAAAGAAAATCAAGATAAAGTGAACCTGAAATTGAATTAGCTACTGCTTCTTTTATCTGTGTCATTTTATATAAATGAATGTTGCCAAGAATAGCCAAGACCATCTTGAAGAAATACAACAAACATGAAAGATTCCTGCAACCAGAAATTAAGATTTATATGAAGTTTCATTGTTAGGACAATGCAGTAATTGGTGCAAAAATATCCAAATAGAGGAATGGAATAGATTAACATTTGTACTAATAGACATGTACATGCTAGCACAAATAAATGTGATAAATGATTGGTTCTGGATCGACCACATATCTCTCTGTTTAAAATATAGGCATCAATTTCCTCTTTATTGTATGCATGAAACTCACTCCACGTAGATTTTAGAACTAACTATAAAGAGAACATGGTTACACATGTAAAATATAGAACTGGACAAGGGCTCATTCCATAGTGTAGGCAAAGTATTTTAAACAGAAAAGAAATTCTCTAACCAGAAAGTATTTTTAAAAAGGTAAATATGCCTGTGATATAATTAAGAATTGCTATTCATCAAAACACACCATTAATAGAGTAATTGTGCAAGCCACAGGTGAAAGAAGATGATTATCTAACAAAGGACTCACATCCAGGATAAATTAGTTTTTTAAATCAATAAGAAAAAGAAAGATAATTCTACAGAACAATGGGTAAGAGACTGAGCAAGTGCTTTGCAAAAGATTATATTCAAAAGGCCAATGCGTGTATGAAAACGCGATCAACCTCTATTCAAATGCAAATATAAATCATAATGTGCCCAGTGAAGGTCTCTAGACCTCAAAAACTAAAAGAAAACAGGCAATCCTGAATGCTAGGAAGATTTGTCACCCGGGAGGCTCATGCTAAGCTGGAGGAAGTGCAAACTGTTACAGCCATTTTGTAAAACTGGTTGGCAGTAGCTATCAAAGTTGAACAAATGAGCATTTTACTGCCCAGAAATTCTGTTCCTGCGCAATAACAGAGAGCTAAAGAGCATTTGTTTTCCAAAGCCATGTCTAAGAATTTTCATAGTAACATCATTTGCAACAAACTGAAAACAAACCAATGTTCTTATTTGGTGAAATGGATAAACAAATGTGATATATTCACATAGCAGTAAAAAAAAAAAAATGAAAAGGTGCGAACTACTGGTTTACCTAGTGGCTCAGAAGAAGTCGATGTGGCATGAACAGACCTGGACCTGAGGAGGTTTGTGTTGTGCTGCTCAGCCATGTGTGTGTTACAAATCCAGGACTCATTCACCTCCGGTGACAGAAACCTGAGTCTACGTGTCAGTAAGTCGTGATTATTATGGGGGCTGGAGTTGTGCCTGGGTGGGAATTTGAATGAGTCTTTGAAGTTCTGTTACTAATTTTATTTTCCTTTTACCTGAGTGGTGGTTACAGAGGCCATTTTTATTTTGTAAAAATTCACCCAGCTATACACTGTTTATTTGGGCACTTTGGGATTTGACTTTATGCTCAAATAAAATCTAGTTTTTAAATATTCTTTAGTTAATAAATGTGAACCAGAACTATCTTATGGTAATTCCAGTTTGGGGTGTTTCTGATGTTTAGGTTCCTTCATATGCTGCTTTTGCCATCACCTTCTTAGCAAGTCCTCAAATGTCTACTCAGGTCATGCTGCATGCAAAGGTCCAGCTTAAATCCTTGAGGAAATCAGCAAAATTGCTTTGCTAGGAGTTTACATTTAATTGTACCATGGGAGGGCCTTGTTAAAAGTCTGAAAATAGTGCCTGTATAACACCATCCACATTCCTGGACCAGTGCGCCCTTTTGTCCCCCAGTACTCTATGCTCATTGCTGTCCCAGGTGGCCCTGGCCAGCCAATTCATTGTGAAACTGGATTCTGAAAGGTCATTGATTATACACTGAACACATGAGCATCTAACCTCATCACCAAGGAAGAAACAAGACATGGATGAAACGCTGTGCAGAAGGGAGGAAGCGCCCACAGCTCCTTGCAGCCCTGTGACCTGCAAGGGGAGGCAAGACAGGCCTCCACAATTTGCTGCATCATTTAGGAATGAGACCATACGCTTGTGGTTTCCAAATTGCCCCAAGTCCGTATTCTTAGAGAAAATGACAGACGTAATGTGCAGAAATTTCAACCCAGGTCATAGGTAGAAAAATCAGTCTCAAGCAATTCTAAAGGAAGACCTTTCCTATTTAGCTGAAGGTATGATAAATATAAGTGATTATTTGTTAATTAAAATTCTACCTATCTATATCTATCTATATCATTTTTAACAACCTCCAAGGTAGCTGCTGCTACTCCTTCATTTGCCTCCTCATCCCTTTCGCCCTGGCACTCACACCAGGAGTTTTATGCTGGAGTTCCATGTCTGCAGTACTGGGAAGGGGGAATGAGACCTTGCCAAGGAGAATTACAGAATTTTTTCTTTATTGACACAAGTCTGAGACACATACATTGGAAGTGTTCTGAGGATGTCAGACAATGGGGGATAGCATAAAACATGAGGTTGTACCCACTCTACTGATGAGTTGCATTGTCCCACACCATGCTGGGTGTGGCACTAAACCTCTGTGTAGTTTTCTAACTGAATTGTGCCCTGCAGTTTCCTGAAGGACATTTTTTATATGAAGGCATTGAAGTATGTCTCTGGGTGAGGGGAACCTACTGACAGCACCTCTGTCAAATCATTTCAAAGAAAGAATAAATCCAGAGGTGGCAGGGAACTTACTTGTTTTATGAAATTGGGTACGTTGTGTTTTGGTACATGAATGTTTATAATTGTTGTCTCTTCCTAGTGAATAGCTCCATTAACTAATGTGTAATGTCTTTCTTTGACTCTTTTGGTCAGAGGTAGCTTGAAGTCTGTAATGTTGATACATTGTGTTAACTTGAGAAGTCCAGAAGCTTAACTAAGTAACTCAGCAGTTCTACATCCTAAGGTACAGAGGACATGTCCTTATTGCTCTAGGATGTTATTCCTTGTGTCAACTTGAGAAGTTTAACTAAGTGACTCAGGAGAATTCTCACTTTCTAAACATCCTGAGCCTGTGTAAGAGGAGAGCAAGGAGATGGGGTGAGTGCTGAATCCATCTGAGGGTGGGTAGCCTGAATACAATAAAAGGGAAATGAAGAAGGACACCATCTACATGCTTCCTAATGCTGCTCTGGGACCGACAATCCTAAGCCACTCTTGTAATTTCTTACACGTTTGCATATCTTGTGTTATATCCATTTCTCTAGTAAGCCCTAACTGATACTGCTTATTTTGCCAGAAAATAGGATAGCCACTCCTGCTGGTATTTGGGTTCCTGTACCATGCAATAATGCTTTACATGTCTTAGTTTTTAGTCTGTGAATTTCTGTTTTGCATTAAATATGTTTCATATGTATAGCAAACAGTTGGGTTTTCTTGTTTGATCCATTCTGCTAATTAGTGTCTTTCAGTTGGTGAAGTAAATCCATTTACATTGATAGTTACAGTTAACATGTATTGACTTATTCCTGTCATTATATTATTTTCTTGTCACTGTTTTGTGTTCTTTTTCCCCCTTCTTAAGTGCTAGCCCTATTGGATATATTCATTGTATTGGACCTTTGGGCATGCATTGTTGGCTCCATTGCCTTCTCCTAGACATGGTTGAGAACTTTGTGGAGTGTTGGTTTGCTGGTTATGAACTTACTTAGTTCTCTGCATTATGGAAATTACTATTCACCATCAGTTTTGAAAGATAATTTTGGAGACTCTAGCAGTCTGTGTTGGAAGTTGCTTTCTTTCAGAGCTTGAAACAATTCATTCCAGGATCGCTTTTCCTTTAAATCTTACATTGACAAGTGTGTTGCAATTCTGATGGGTTTTCCTTTCTAAGCAATTTGTTGCTTTTCTCTAGAAGTCTTTAAGATTCTGTTCTTGTGTTGAATTTCTGATATTTTAATTATTATGTGGCATGGAGTATGTTTTGTTTTGTTTTCATCATGGCTATATACTAAATTCTTTTTTCCATGCCTGGAAAGTTTTCTATTAGTTTTGTAAGTGGGTTTTTTAAATGCATTTTAAGGCATTTTAAATGTATTTTAAAGATCAAACATCTTCTGATTTTAATTAATTCTGATGAATCATATGACATTAATCATATTATCGTGTCATCTAACAGCCAGCTGTTCAATCAATTTTTCATGTTCTGTTGTTTTTAAGGTATCTGTCATTGACTGACCACTGATCACAGTTCTGTCCTTTAGATCTAACACTCAATCTTCACTTTGGTGACTTCTATTATCCATATGTTCAATCTTATTTTTTTAATCTTATTTTTGATCTCTTAAGTTTCTGATTTGAACTTTTTATGGATTAGATTCTCTTTCTATTTTATATTGGGCATTCATTTTTTATCTTTTTCTTTAGTTCCACTAGATTCTTATTAGTGTCTTTTCTAGACTCATTGATCATTTGTTTTAAATATCATCATTATCTGATTAGTTATAGCTTCTTTAAATTTTTCAGGCATCTTATCAATTTTTTTTGCTTTCATTGGAACCCTTTGAGGCTTCTCTGCTGTGTTACGATTTCCTCCATCTTACTGTCTCCTAAACCAGCTTTGAGGAGGTTTAAAGTGTATGGAGGCATTTTGTTACCTTATGTTTTCAAATTTCTGGTTTTTTTTCTTTTCATTTGTGCTGGCATTTGCAACTTCTTTGGTCCAGTGCTTAGTTTTTGGGGAATGAGCCAGTTTTGTTTATAACCCCCAGATAGTCAGGATACTGGCATGGAGAGAAAACCAATTGACAGCAACTATGTCACCTTGATGATAGTGGCTAACAGAAATGACAATGGTCTCAAATATCAACTGGATATTGAAAAATCCTAAACACTACTCAAAAACCACCCTGAACCTAAACAAAGATGATTATGATTTTAGTGAAGACACATAGGCTGCCCATACATTAACCTATAATAATCCAGACCACTACTTTCTGCTGGATGTAGGCAGTGGTACAAGAGCTCAAGCATACTACTGGACTAAATAGCTTATTCTTCAAGACTGCCCCCTCTGAAATTCACACCCCCAAAACCTGATCTCCAGAGTATGGGCCCTGTGATCTTCCTGGGCTCAGCTCAAAACTTGCTGGGCATCCCAGGAGGTTCCTGTCTTGCTATCACCTTGCCAGAGCTGGTCTTCCTTGGCTACTTCTCATCTGCTCTAGATGGTGCAGTAGCCCTTCAGCCCTGGAGTGAAACCTTCCTCTTGCGGGTTGATCCCGTCTTCGCTCGTCTGTCTTTTGGTTGTCACCTCTGCTGCCCTCTACTGGGGGAAATCCAGGAGCCGAGCTGGCTTGAATTTGGAAATTTGGCCGCTCTCTTCCTCTCTCATGCTGACCATGTGGAGTTGGGCAGGTTTCTGTGGCAGTGGTGAGCACAGATTCTCTGTCTTCTGCCTCCTACCATCAGTTGCACAGAACCTAGGCAGGTGGCAGCACCTACGAGAAATTCTTAAACTTCTGGATGCTGGAGAGTCAAAGCGGCAGGGTTGAGGATCTGGTGAGGGCCTTCTTTCTGCTTCATCCCACGAAATTGGAAGGGCAAGAGTTCAGGAGTGTCAAAGGTCTTGTGCAGGCATTAATGATCAGCAATAAGGTGGGTGAAACTGTCATACAAAGCCACAAGGAAGGAACAATGACGCTTGCTGTGACAGGGAGAAACAGTGCTGGTTACCTCAGTGTGGAATTACTAGGACTTAAGCAGGCAGCCTCCTGTAGCACTCCTTGAGAAACACCCAGAGGTTTTTTTGTTGTTGTTTATTTCTTTGTTTGTTTTATTTTTCCTTTTGAAAAACTGAAGATTGAATGCAGGGAATTCATACTGAGCTACAGTACCAGTTGTTTTTACTATTTCTTTTTTCTTTATTTTGAAGCAAGTTCTTATGAACTCACAGCATTGCCCCAGGCTGGTTTGAACTTGTGACTGTTTTGCCTCAGCCTCCTGGAATGCTGAGATTCCAGGCACATGTTGCCAAACCCAGCTTACACATATACACAGATATATGTACAGATACACATACACACAGCATACCAGATCTGCAGACAGATGGCAGGTTTGAGTTACCATTTTGGGGACATATATCCTTTACCCCAATTCCCAGATCTGGGTCAGCTCTCAATTCCAGCTTCTCCTCACAAAAGGGAAATGAGTTCCCTTCAAAAGAAATTTCAAGGTGTGGCCACAGGTGCATGTTGCAAAATGCCATCCAGACAGGCGACTGAGTCCAGCAGACAGAAACGTGCTCACAGTGTGCTGTGCTGATGTCTCTAGGAGCAAGGAGAGTAACTAAGTGACATGTTCCATTTGTGACTCATGACAGTCACTCTTGAGTGATGCTGAGGTAAGGGACAGGGAGGCTCAAACAAAAGCAATGATGCTACATGTGAAAATAGAGGTTGGATCAAAGAATCATTTAAAGATGTTGACAATTGTCAGGTTGTCATGTTTGGTTAGCAAAGAAGCCAGAGATAAGCACTGAATTTTAAGATGAGCTCATAAGCCATGAAGGACACTGTATATAACAGAGTTGTTTGAAATTCAAAGAGCAAGAGAGCCACTGAGAATGACAAATAGGAGAATTAGATAATTAGGAATGTGTTTTATTCTAAAGATACACGACAGCTCCTGCAAAACATTTCTATTGGCAAACTAACCCAAGGCTCCGTTCGGTTGCTTTAAGGTCTCTGGCTTTGAGAATTATCTATTTGAAATGATAACAAATTTCTGCAGAAATGCAAAGATGGCTCAATATCAGAGAATCTGGTAATGAGATTCAGCACATTTACATAATAAAGGAGATAAAAGCAGTGAACATCTTTGTGAACGTGGAAAAAGAAAGCTATTTCACAATTTTAGCATGAGGATAAAATTTATTCATAGCAATGTCTCCAAAAAGGAAAAAAAGGAACTTCATTAACCTGTTTGAATAAAAAATCTGAATTACAAAGCAATAATTTACTAGATCACATTTATGAAGATTTAGAAAGCCCACTTTTATAAAGTGGTGTGAAAGCATCCACATAAATGGTATAAAATTCAGGATAGTGGTCAGTTCAAGGTCTTGAAGGAGGAGAATGAATGTAGAGATGAGTAAATCTCTCTGAAGGGCTTTCTTGCATGTGTATATTAAAAAAAAAAAGAAAATTGAAACAAATAGCCAAATGCTAATGGTGTCAGACTTGTTACCAAATACAGGGTGTTATTTTCTGTACTGTTCTATGAGTTTGAGATACTGAAAATAAACATGGGAAAACACATTGAGATTAGGGAAACTGTCTAGAAAGCACCATGGCATGTGACATGTGAGCCCCCTCCATCTCTTCACCCCAGTGTCCCTGTCCCCTCAGCCCCTGGCCTCCTCTCTTCCAGTCTGTCCCACACACCTCAGAGAGGCCCCTCACCTTGAATTTGGGTCCTTCCCTTTCTCCTCTGAGGATGGAAGTTAGAGTCAGACTCCCAATTTGACCCCCTTGCAAGCTGTGGAACCTTAAACAAGTTGTTTAAATTCTTTGTAGCCTCCATTTCACCATTTGTGATAACTCGCAAAATTCTAGAGCCTGGGACTCTGCTAAACAGGTTTATTTAGTTCCCAGCTCTGGCGCCTGAAAGCTCAGGATCCAGCAGCCACATCGCTCAGCCTCTGGCAAGGCGTCCTTCACTGGCTCACATGACGGAGGAACAGAAAAGGACCTGGTCACATGCACTGGAGGCCAAGTGTAAGGGTGGCTGCACATCCCGACATCGCCCTCTCTCATGAACTCACTCTCTACAAAACATTAATGGCTTCCAAGGGATGCACCCTAATGAGCTAATTACCTCCCGTATCCCCCAAATTTCAAAGGTTCTACCACCTCTTAACACTGCTATGCTGGTCACCAAGATTCCAGCACATTGTCCTTTGGGGAAACTGCATTGCAAATGGAACAATTCTTCATGTAGCTGCTGCCAGGAGAGGAAGAGATGATGCAGGTGCTGTGCTTCGATCTCTTGACAGTGTTAACATTCAATGAACTGTTGTTATTAAGACTTGACTTGCTAGTTCCTGATGTCTACACATAAACACACCTTAGGTTGGCATCTAAGACCTTTCGAACCCTTGCCTACCCACCTCACTGCTCACATATCTCCCCACCAGCTCCTGGGTCACTGCCTTCACTAGAATGGACCCTGGAAATGCCACCCTCTACTTCCCCTCTCCAACCCCGTCCTGCCTGACGTCTCCGCTGCACCGCCCTTCACCAAGTAGCATCTTCTGCAGACTCCACCTCTCCTGGATCCTGGGCTGCATCTCCTGACCTCTTAACAGCTGCCTGGCTGCTCTAACCCCTGCCCCAACACGCTTCCATTCCAGATTCCCCACTGTCATCTCTAAGTGTATGTCAGCCCCCACCCCCTTAGTCATCTGCTCTGCCACTCCTCGGGGAGGAGCCTTGCAGACATCTCCCCTCTGCATTTTCATCTCCAGAATTTTCCTTGCAGCCACCAAAATGAGTTTCCTAAAACGAACAATTGCTGCTGCTTCCCTAGGTAAAGCCATCTCCCCAGCAAGGTACTGGTTATACTCCACCATCTCAGCTCCTTCTTCTGGGGCCTATTTTCAAGCCCAGAAATTCTTCCTCTGGTGAACCAGCCCCGGCTCCTTGCGCCCACGTTGCCTAGATGAGTTCAACTAGCGGAAAGCTCTTTGCTGCCCCCTGCCGGATACTTCAAGCTATTAGGAAGAAAATCAGCAGAGCGCTCTGGGCTGGTCCTTGGAGTTCATATTGCACGGGGTTCTCCTGGCGCAGTTAAATGTTTCTCAAACTTGAATCGGAATTCCCAGATGTGAGGCCTTAAAGTGACTAACGAACGTTCCTGTAACTGGTGATAACAGTACGTTGAGAGAAACCTTATATCGTAGAAGAGATGCTTCGTTTGGGATTCAGTCAGCCAGATTCAAATCTCAGCTCTGCCATGCAGTGGGGTCACCCTTCGGAGCATCCCCGCTTGAAAAAGGTAATTAATTTACACTTAACCTAGGAGATCTCGCAGTGTTTAATAGGATTCCATTGCCTAGTTCATTCTGCTTTCTTTCTCGTTTTATGCGTAGGGAGAAGAGAACAAACGTCTGGCCTGGTCCAAAATCAGAGCACAATAAAGAAAATAAAAATTATGAGCTCTCAATAATTTCTTACAATTTTTCAGATTGATTAAAATTGCTTTCCTGGGCTCCAGACCTTTTCCTCAATCTTTGCTGACATGCCTCTGTCTTCCGCGATGCTTCCACTGGTGTTCAAAATCATTTTCATTCATGACTCAGGGTCCTTTACAGCAGCCACGCACGGTGTACTCGGAATCTCTCTAGCCTTTTGTGGGGAAGGGGTGGTATCCCCTCGAATGCAAGGGGTGATCAAACAACATGGTCGATGTTTAAATAGAAAAAAAAATTGCAGCAAAATACACGTTGCAATGAATTCTCCTCAAAATATTCCCCCTCTTTTCCAACATGTGTATCCCATCATTCCTGCTGCTTTCTGAAGCAGCTCTGAAGTCCTCTTTCATGAGTGTCTTTATGAGATGAGATTTTAAAAAATGTGAACGCTGTTGCTGAGTGCTATCCAAAGGAAAACCGGACTTATTTAAAAAACAAATTAAGGCGAGTCCTCATCCACCTTATTCACTGGATCTGGAACCATGTGTGTGACTTCTGGCTCTTTCTCAAAATTGCAATGCCTGCAAATGTTTTGAATTGATTCAGGACGTTGAGGCAGCTGTGGCAGGGTAAAGTCAGACACTAATGAAAGAGGGCTGACAGTCCTGCTTCAGAAAGTGACAAGAACAATGGGATAAGTGTGTTCAAAGGGAGAGGCAGTACTGTGAGACGGACCAATGGCAATGTGTCTTTTACTATAATAAAGTTGTTAAAATGTTATTTAATTTTTGGTCATGCCATTTGGATTCTCTTGGGAGAGCAAAGATAACACCGTACAGGACAGGAAGCCTGGCAGAAGAGGTCCTTGCCTTGTGTCTGTGCTCCTTCTGCTCTGCAAGGTCCAGGCCACCCCCTCTGGGGGCCCCTTCCCCTGGAAGTCCTCGCTCCATGCTCACCACCCTGATCACATGGCTGAGAAAGTGGCCAGATCACATGGCTGAGAAAGAGACTTAGCATCCAGCCTAGATGTGCTGTTAACACTATGGCTACCAACACTGTGGGTTGTCATTTCATTTGTTGGTGATTTCTTCTGCTTTGCAAAAGCTTTTTAATAAGATGAAATTCCAGTTGTTGATTTTTTTGTAATACTTCCTGTGTGATGGAGGTTTTGTTTATAAAGTCTGCCTACTCCTATGTCTTCTAGGGTCCTACTTATTCTATCTTCTTGCAGATTTAGTGTTTCTATTTTAATAATTGGATCTTTATTCATTTTGATTTTAGTTTAGTGCATGGTACTAGACATGGGTCTAGTTTTAGTCTTTGGTATGTAGAAAAGTCAATTTTCCCAGCACCATTTATTAAGGAGGCTGTCTTTCTTCCAATGAATGTGTTTGGCCCTTTTGTCAAAGATAAGGTGCCTGAGGGCATTTGGACTTATTTCTGTATCTTCTTGTCTTTTCCATCAATCCTCAGATCTGTTTTTTTTTTTTTCCCACTAACTGTGCTGTTTTTATCACAGTAGCTCTGTAGTATAATTTCAAGTCAGGGATTGTCATTCCCCCTGACTTTCCTGTAGAGAACATTTCCAAACTAAACTGTCACATCTCCCTCTAGCCTTTTATCCATTTTCCTCCCTTTCTTTTCTGCCTGCTTCTATGAAGCACTGACAAGATATGAAACGAAGCCACATGGGGCTTGAAATCTGGTCTCTCCTTGAATGACCTTCATGTCCTCAAACAGAAGGGGCAGGAGGGAAAGCAGCTGTGAGGGGACGCATATGGATGTCCACAGAATGCTCAGCTTTACCTGCTTCGGAAACATCTCACCCCAGCCACAGTATTACTTGGGTAATAGTTTCTCCTTCTCCTCCAGTTTAGACTCAGACATAACCCAGCACTCATGCATGTAATATAAAACTAGGCTTTTTCCAAACCATTTAAAGGCTATTAATATAATAATATATAATAAGCTTAGACAGGATTCTAAAATTTTAAAGTTGGAAAACTGACCTTTAAAAATTGTAAGTCATTTTCACCATCTGAGAGTAGACCAAATTCATGATTTTGTAGGGATGACTAGGCTTTGTTCTGGGACATTGGCTACAAGGTAATGCATATGTAAAGAAATCCTTATCCCCACATCTTGGGGAAAAGTTTAGTTTGGCAAAGTAGCCCAAATGAGTTCTTTGAAAGAAAGTCTGAAAGGATGAGCTTCACTCAGTTAGGAGAGCTAAGTGGATGTAGAACAAGGATTTCCACAGATTCTGTTTCTTCTAGTAGAGAAGTATTACTTTTCTCTGCAAGGAGTTGGACACAGGCCTTTAGTTACCTCTTGCTTTTTTTGAGTTGCATGACCTTGCAAAAGCAAAGGTGAAGTGGGGTTTTGAGGGCCCCGGAAAAGTATAAGATACTTAGGATTTACCTGATGCTGGAGGAGAAAACAGGAGAAAGTTGCAGTCCTGAACCCTCAAACAGAGGGAACCCTGCTACCTCCAGCAGAGAACCAGCTCTGTGGTCAGCAGATGTCTATGGTCATGAGTCAAAGTGTATTTAATTTTAATCATGTTCTAACTCTACCTTTATCTCCGACTCAACTAATCATAGGCACAATGGAACCTAAATCTCTTAATAGAGAAGCCAGTGCTACTAGGTCTCGAATAGTTTCCTGGTTTCATTTCCTACCTCAGAATATACTTCAGCTTGGCCCAGATAGAACCACAGCCCTTTTCTGTAGCAAGTTTCCTATTGGCTTCTATTTCTGATTCTCTTTGTTCTTCAAAGGGGAAGTTGAATTCACATCTCTGTATCCTTTTCAGACATATCTTACCCCATAGGACCACAACCTCTTTTTTTCCCCACATTCCACTACCTTCTGTTTTTGCAAAATAGTCCAGCATGGAAGCAGGTAAGCCTAGTAGTTAATAGAACCTACTCTGGAACAGAAATGAGAACATCGACATCTAGATTCCACTACTTGCTAGTAGGGAGACATGGAGTACTTTACCTAATCTGCCTCAGTTCCACTCAGCCTAATTCTACTGTTATAAGGGTTGTGATGATAAACACAGCAACGCGTGTGAATAAGCACAGAGCCTGACATGGAAGCTCAACCCACTCTGCTTTGCACCCTTGTGACTACTACCAAGACTCTCTGATTCCAACCACCACCACCACCACCACCACCACCATCATTGTCTCATCATCAATTGGTGCCATCAGCATCACCGCCAACATTACCATCACTCCTTTGCACATTATTGTCATCAACATTATCAAGACAGCATTGTTATTGTCAATCAATATCATCATCACTGCCATCAGTGCCAGCATCATTCCCACCTGCAGTCAGCATCATCACCACCATCATCATCATCAACGTCATCACCATCATCAGCACACTAGTGTTTTCTGTTCTCTCAAATCCAGTTTACATCTTAGATTTGGGAACTGTTTGAAAATAGGAGCATGTTTTAGGCTCCTTCATGTCTGCTGCAGTGACAGGAAATTCCTAGCCTTACAGATGAATTGTTATCTGGTTCTGGGGGAGGCAGGACTGCTATACTTTGCCCTGACTTACAGATGAAGACATAGGCTAAGCAGGTGCATAGATTTGTTCAAGGTCCCCGTGTCAGATGCAGCACACCGGGGTCCATCACAGGTCCCTCCTCATACCACTGCACTGTGGGTGGTGGATTAGGAAAACCACAGAAGGTAGGGAAGCTTGGAGCCACAATGTTTCCAGAGCAAAACCATCAGACAATTGCATAATTAAGTTTATTGGTACATACTCTACACAGAAGACCTCAAAATCTCCACCAACAGACTTCTAGACATAACTCAATTCAGTGGCATTGCTGGATACAAAGTCAACACTCAAAAATCAATAGTATTCTTGACAATTGAATTTTAACATTTCAGCCATAATTAGCTGTGACAGAATCTCAAAGCTCTGTTTTCCAAGAGAAAAACAGACTAGACAAACAAACAATGGCCAGACCCAAAGGGAAACTGACCTCTGGCATACAGCCTCAGTTGCACCTAGCTGTAGAGAAACTACTCCCTTGGAAAAAATTGGCCCAGAATGATCAGGACATGATCAACTTCTGACTCAGTGCCAATCAGATAAAGTCAGCTGTGTTCTAGACCAATACAAAAAAAGACCTCCAGTTAAGTCAACAGCTTCCCTGTGCCACCAACCTGCGAGCTGTCCCTGGGAGCACTGTGAAGTCTCCTCACTCTTCTGCCTGCCTAGTACCCACAGCCCAGCCACTCGGGGACCTGGGGGCTGCCCTGTCCTCTCTAACCTCTCCTTCCACATTGCAAATGAAAGCGATAGTGCCTGAACCTTGTGTTGTAGCAAATTCTTCATAGTTAGCCTGTTAGTTCCCACACGGGTGATTATTGTTGATTTCTACATATTCGAGGTGATAAACATTTTTAACAGAACCAAAGTATCCAAGAGACTAATGTTAGAGACAAGACTTCATCTTGTGAAGCCAACTGTCACTGCACACTTGTGCTCCCAGGGCGCCAGGCTTCCCTCTGGGGTCATAACAAAGAAACATCACCTAAGGAGTCAGCCACATTGCTTTAACAGTGCATCTCCAAGCTGCAGGTGACTTTGGGATGCTCACAATGTGGCTAGCAGGAATTGAGATGGGATCAGATTTTACAATTAAAAATATAAAGCATTGCATAGGCAAATTTGCATTAGTGCCATGCTTAAATATGTTCAATAAAACATATTAAGATTAATTTGACCAGTCTCTTTGTACTTTGTAATATAGCTCTAAGGAAACTGAAAATCTCTCCTTGTTATATTTTCTCTCTACATTGTATTTTCATTAGATGAAGTAACTTGGACCACAGTGTGTATAAATTCTGAACATCTCAGCTGACTATCACAATCACCTTTCCATGGGGTGAAGCATCAAGGAGTGATTTCTGTGGTTCACTGTGTCCGTTTTGCATTGTTCTAACACAACACATGAGATAACTAACATAAAGAAAAGGTTTATTCAGCTCACAGCTCTGGAGGTCCCAGTTTGAGATTTGGAGACCCAGACTCATGGGTGTGTTGGAGGGCGATGGCAGTCAGCACATGGCAGAGGAGATGGCTCACCTTTAACCAGGGAACAAAAGAAAGGAAGAGGGAGGGGCCAGGTCCCCTATCTCCTTCCAGTACACCCCCTAGTAACCTCAGGATGTTCTGCAGCTTCTAACCAATCGGCATCATATGGAACCGCATCTTTAGCATATGTGCGTTTGGGGACATTTATCTAAACCCCAGCGTCTGCCCCTAAATGACTCTCCATTCTCCAGACTTGAGACCCACTTCCACGCTCTCACCTTGACCTACATTGGTGGTTCTCAAAGGTGTGCTCCACCCAGGGCAGTGATTTGAGCATCTCCTAGAACACTGCAGAGATGCCAGAGGTGGGACATCTCTTCTCAGCCCCTGCAGCCCTGTAGTGATCCCTACATTCTGCACTTTGTCAAGCCTTCCAGACGATTCCAGTTCACACAGAAACACTGTCTGAAGTATCCCTGGCATAAACATTGATTTTTTTGGTCATTATAAACTGCCCTTTACCGCTTCATAGCTGCTCACAAAACCCTGAGGAAGTGAGAGGAAGGCAGCCCTCCACTAGCTCTGGGGAGGGTCTCAGTGCTTTTGACTAGTCCTGGTAATCCCATACTCCTTGACCAGCTGCCAATTCCCTCACCAACTCTGGATGTAAAGTTGTGTTTGTGCAATTACAAGAATTCTGGCCAAGTGGATGGCAGGGAACCCTACAAGGTCTCTTCTGTCGTGGCTTTTCCTTGTCAATAAAGTTAGAGCTCTTTATTCTGTTTCAGCCTCTTCTTTTCCTCTAGAGAAGATTTGGCCTGAGAACAGGAAGCTTGGAGCAGATGTAGTTGTCCTGCAACTCTGAGGGAGAGGCCGGGAGGGTGGACGGAGTGGTTAAGGTTCTGGGAGGAGCCCAACAGTGCCCTATTCAACACTTTCTGTCTGGTGAGGGGATTTGACTTGTAAATTGGATTCTGTTGCCATCAGGGAACATGTGGAAAATGACAGGCTTTGGCCCTTTACAGCAGTTGAAGTCCTAACCATCTGTCAAGACCTTGGCCATGCCCACTGTTAGTTTGACGCCTGTGCTATTCTTTGATGATGATGATGATTTCATCTGAGCTGTGATTGTACGGGCAGCAATGGTCAAAGACTGCTTTCTACAGTATTAGCCAACTTTCCCTTTAAGGGACATAATACCTGACTTCCACACGTGTCTTAAAGGAGGAGACATTTAATTTGACCTGTATTTCAGAGGACTTGGTCAGTGGTTAGTGGGCTACAAGGCAGAAACATAATGGTCACCTATGGCATCCAGGAAGCAGAGGAATAGGAGGGAGCAGAGGAGCAGATGCACCTCCCAGAGGCAGTCACCCAGTGACACAGCTCTTCCAACCAGCTCCTTCTGCCCACACGGCACAGTTAGCTATTGAACTTACCAGTGGACTGGTCCATTGCGGTCTAGAGCATCACCATGATCAAATCATGATCCAAACACATTAGACTTTAGAGCGGTACATTTCAGAGCTAAACCATAAGGCCTCCAGGACCAGGTTTACTGCAAGAAAGGCCCCTTCCTCGTCAACACAGCTATGACTCTCAGCCTCAACCGTGAGGATTGTTTGGTTTATGCCCTTTGGTCTGTTGTTTACAGCCATGGAAGCTCATTCTCTATGTACACACACATCTAAAGGCATTGCGTCTTTATGATAAATTCAGCTTTACTTTGTGAGAAAGCATTCTGCTTCAGCTCTGGTAATTGTCCTCATCTTGATGTCTTTTATATTAATAAAGTTCCATCAGTTTTCTTGCAGAGATTGCTTGGGTATCTTTTCCATGTTTTTTATTTTCAAACTTGACTGGAGATTTAAATTATCTTATTTTAATCATCACACACATGGATCTTGTCCTTTGGTGAGGTTATTACCATAACATCTTACAAGGCATGCTTATCCATTTACACTGAATACTGTGATCACTATTTTTAAGCTCAAGTTTTTCTCTTGGTTATTAGTTTACCTTCTAGTAATCCCATAAGTTTTGTTGTTTCTCTGTTTGTTTTGCATTTTTCACTATTTTTTTGTGAAACAGTGATTTAATATCGGTGTTAGTCAGCTAGCTCTTCAGTCACTAGACACAATACCTGACAACCACAATTTAAAAAAGGAGAGATTTAATTTGGCTGCTGTTTTATGGAGATTCAGCCGGGTTGGCTGGCTCCAGAGTGGAAATACCATAGCAAAAGGGCCTAGTGAATCACAGATGCTTAGTTTGCAGCTGTTGGGAAGCGGAGGAGTGGAGCAATGCCTCAGAGAATTAGACAAAGGCCAAACATAGACTCCAAGGCTATGCTTCCATGATTCACCCATACATGTCCGGAACATACTGCACCAATGCCCCCGTCAGGTCCCAAAGCCAACCAAGTTGACACTCCACTGTAACCACATGACACTGTATCTACACTGAGGGTTGAGTCTATCCTGCAACAAAAATGCGATGAGGTCCTGATCCTCAGTGCTTGTGAATATGACCTTATTTAGAAACAAGGTCCTTACAGACATGATCAAGTTAAAATAACTTCACCCTACAGTGGCTGGGCTCTACCTCCATCACTAGTTCTTATAAAAAGAGGTTATCTGGAGACAGACAGAGGCACGAAGAAAGCGCCATGTAAGAATGGAAGCAGAAATCAGAGCAGAGCATCCACACCCCAAGGAAGGCTAAGGACTGCTAATAACAATCAGAAGTGAAGATCAAGGCAAGGAAGGACTCTTGACAGAAGCCTCAGAGAGTCTAGCTCACTACCACCTGGATTTCAGACTTCCTCCTGCAGAATGCTAAGATGACAAATCATTCTTAACTGTGCAGCTTTCAACAACTTGTTATAACAGTCATAGTAATGAATAGAATCATCTGTACATACCTTTAAACTCCATGTCTGGTTCTCATGTTTGAATTGTGCTCTAGGGTTCACGGCCAACACAGTTGTCACAGTCTAACCTCACCCAATGTTTTCCTTCACAAAAAGTCTGTAGGAATCTCAGAAAATTCTCCATTTTCTTTGTTCTTGCCTTTCATGTTCTATATTTCACTTTCAGATTTTAAAAACTTCATAATACCTTGTTATTCTTGTTTTATAAAGCCAATATATTTCAAAGAAAAATGGTCAGGATAACAAGTAAGATTTTACTGAACTCATGTGCCTATTTATAATATCTGACATTCTTTTACATTTTTTCTGGGCCAGTATAGGGTTTCTATTCTCTGCTATTCCCACTGGACATGTTTACCCTTTTCTTTTTTTTTTTTTTTTTTGTGGTACCGGGGATCGAACTCATGACCGCGCGCTTGTCAGGCAGACACTTATGCCGCTGAGCTAAATCCCCAGCCCCCACTGGACATGTTGACAATATGATGATTATGCTAAAGTCACTGTCTGCTAACTCTAACCTTTGGGCTATCTCTGCTTAGTTTCTCTCTTTGTGTGATCTGATTTGGAATGAATTTTGATTACTTTTCTTCTTCACAAATCTTTTAATTTTGAAATTATATATTGGCCATTCAATGTAAGCAAAGAAAGATCTAAAGAACAGTAAATCCAAAGAAAAGAATTATACACAGATGCGGCGCCCTTTTCTGTCCATGCCGCGTCCTAGTCCATCCACGCCTTGTGACAATCGCTTCTCCAGGAAAAGGACACTGCATGTGGGAATTGGGCGCGGGGATCTTGGAATGTTTGTACTGATAATTGTAATTTGTGTAGTTCACATGTGTATGTTTTCGTGTAATGCTCAATATGGAGTCGAGGGTGGAGACTCCAGGGGGGTTGCTGGAGGCCCTCAGATAACCCCTTTGTGAGGACTGCTTGTGAAATTTTACCTTCTGTGAGTAGTATGAGAGAGTTTATACAGAGGCTTTAAATGGGAGAGCTCATGGAGGAGGATTTGCGGGGTTCCTGTGAGACAACTGCCCTGAGACACTGGACAGGCAGCCAAAGACAGGCAACTAGGACACATATGTTACACCACCGGCCGCCTAAGACAGGCACAGGACCTATTACTGTCCTGCAGGCCCATGACGGGTAAGGCCTGGTTGGGTTCATATGAAGAGTCCTTGAC
>PVLA01010969.1:0-22013 GCA_004027455.1 Hydrochoerus hydrochaeris | reverse complement strand
ATATGAAGAGTCCTTGACCTAAGACAGGCGCTGTCCTCACAGGGACTGCCATACTCCCATAAGTGATAAGGAAAACAATGTAGGGAGCGGCACAATAGCCTCACACATCTCTCCCTCCTGCAGGCATTCAAGTGCATCGGCTTACATTTCCCAAGCTAACTAAGTAACAAGATTGAGATGTTAATTGATACCTATTGCCCTGAGCCTGGGGCGCTCCCTGCTTGGGGCTGAGGTTAATTAATACCTATTGCTTGGGATTGTCTCTGCATGGCCCTGGGCCTGGGGCGCTTCCTACTTGGGGCTGGGGGTTGCTGCCAAGGTTAGCAAATATATATTCCAGCTTCTAAAAAATAAAGTGGATTCAGATTCACTCACAGACTGGTGTGCAGTGTCTTCTGTCTCTCACTCGCCGACTCCCTGTCCACCTTTGGGAAACCCTAGCCCTGCCGCAGCTGGACTCCGGCACACAGAAAATTCTCAGAGTCTGCGTGGTAAGAATTCCAAAGACCTCTTAATGCTTTGTTGTCCAATAATTAACTCCCTCGATCCAAGAATATCTCTAATTTATAGCTCAGTGGTTAGTTTTATCCTGTTCCACCTCTCCTCCCTCACCTTGTAGCCACTGCCACCCCGTACTCAGTGAAGGGACCCCTCATCTCCCTTACCCTGTCTTAGACTCGGTGGGTGCCCCCAAGGAGTTTCCCATCTTCCCTTCCCTCCAGCCTTTGGCAGTGGCTGTGATGTGTCAGGTCACAATGCCAAGCCACCCTGCTCCCTCACACATGGTCACTGACCATCTTTTAAGATGCCTGCAGTTTCTCCTCACCCCTGCTACAGCAAAGTGTCTTCTGCTCTGACTTCAGGAACCAATTCACATGTGGGAGTCTCCTCTCCCAGGAAGACTCTTTTTTTTTTTTTCATTCTGGTTTCTTGGGTATACTGATCTCTGGTTTTTTTGGGGGTCTTTTCTTCTGTTTTGTTTTGTCAAAAGTTATTCAGTGTATTCCTGGGGTTTAAGTGATGGATACCATTCTTGAGACTTTTATGCTAACTGGGAGGTGAAGTGCTCAGAATAATCACATCTTCCTTATCTTACTTCTCAGAATTCTGAAGAGGTCCTGCCCTTAACCAATAACTCAGAAAATTAATTGTGGTTATACTGTCAGACATTTAGAAAGTTAATTGTCCAGATTTGTCATTCAGGTCTTCTGCTGTGTCACTGCTAGCCAAATGAGTTAGTAGAGCTCCATAGCCCCCTGGGGTCAGCAAGACAAGACCCTCTCAACTGAGGAAATCTGTGTGTAGAGGGCACAGAGCACTGCCAAGGTCACCAGCAATTCAGCCACAGCCAGAACTCCCAGTCACACACTTTAACTTTCTGCTTTGGAAGCAACTAACTCAGAGCTTTGGTTCCCTTAGCAAAAGAAGGAAATTAGATTAGATACTCCAGCTGGCCCTCCCAGTATCATGAGGATATTTTTCTTTTCCTTGTGCTGCTAAAGCTTTCAAAGATATCAAATGCGCAATTCATGATACATCATCTGAAGACCATTTCTATTTAAGCATAATGGTTCATCAGACCATCTCCAGGTCAGAGTTCCAGGGGGAAAATAGCTACTTATTAAAAAATATATATAAAAACAAAGATGAATTTTAAAAATTTGTTATCACAAGGTTCAAATTTGTTCCTTTATACTGTTCACCAGGTATTCTCAAGAACATAGTAAGGAAACGAATTTCCTATTTATTCCACTCCCAGAGATGACAACCATAAATAATTTAATACATATTTTGTGCAATTTTTATAGGTTTACATTGTACCTGTGTTTTCATTCTTTCAGTTTGTATTTGATGACTTCCTACTGTGTGCTATACACCTGGGTGCGGCAAACAGCAGCAGGCAGTCGACACCTTACTGTGATGGAGAAAGATGCAAAGTCAGAAAGGGATGATCCGCAGCATTCCACCAGGAAAGGTGGCTGAGTGAGCATAAAGAAAGATGTGCTTCTAGAAGCGTGGCTCTGTCCTAATCTAAGACCCAAAGATACAAAGGGAATCAGACATTTTAGTGTACTAAGTAAGCATGAGCTGGGGAGAAAATGCAAAGACTTCAAAAAGGGCCAAGGTGAGTACACCCAGCCTGAGCAAGCCTGGCCCCAGGCTGCAGAGAGGAAGGTGGCTGAGATTTGGGGCAGCTGGAGAGACTCACATCCTGAGGTGGCTCCATGGTGGGTGTAGACAGGCAGTGCCACATCACTGGAAGGCATTAGGCAAAAGTTTTGGTCTAATCTATAATTTAAAATATGGTTCAATAAAGGTATATGTATATGATGCATGTTTATACTGAACTAAATGTTACATGTTTATATTTGTACATTTTATCGAAGCTGTATTCTCTTATTGCTTTAGAAGACTAGCTCTTACATGTATCCGTTAGACACAATTTACAGTGAAACTGTGGAACACTTTCACTGGTTGGCTTGTCCAAATCACACAAAGTCTTATCAATAGCATTGTATATTTTCCAATCTTCTCTTCAAGATTGAAAGTGAACCTAAGTGGTGATCATATCTTTGTAAATTCCTTGTGCTTGTTCACATTATTCTTTGTTCACTTTGTCGTTCAGTGTTTGAACTCTTGCAATGCCCATGAGCTAGGAATCCACAGGAAGTTAATCCATAGAAAGCCCAAGTTAAGAGCACTGCTGGTAGATGCCCTTTGAGTGGGTAACCAAATCCTGCCATGTTTCAAATGGAAGAGACAGAAGTTTGCACAGAGTAAAAGAGGAGGTGGGTACTGAGAAGGATCAAGTCTCAGGATACTGGGGCTTGTAGAAGTGATCAGAATACCTAACCCTACAAGGAGCTCAGAAAGATGAACACGTGGTCAGCAGTCAGAGGGCAGGAAAGATCTAGGGAAAATCAGCGTGTGCAGAGCTCAGGGCAGAATGAGGCCAGCCAGCAGCAGGCGCTGTTGAGCTGAGGACTCGTCCTGGTGAGAGGCCACACACATGGCTCAGGTGCATGGGAAACATGCGCACCTTTGCTTTTGTAGTTGACTCCCTATGTCTTCAGAGATGAGTCCCTTCCCCTTTGTGCCTTGGGTTCCACGTCTCAAAGAAATCCTTTGGTTCTCACATGGCACAATTATAAGTAAGAAGTCTGGAATACTGTGGAAAAAGTATTTTCTTTGACCTCCCCTGAACTCTGAAAAGCTGCCAAATCTTTTCCCAGCAGACGTTATTGAAACAATTAATGTCAGAAGAAAGTGATCTCAGAAAGGACATCTTCAACAAAATAAAAGGAATAATTCAATCATACTGTCGTTATAGAGTCAAAGTAACAAGATGGTAATTTGTTCCAGTTCTCATTTGATAATTCCCAGTGGCACGGCACAAAAGTCATTCAGCCTTGGCTAGACTATCCCCAAGGAAGGAAGGACCCTGACTCCTAGGATGGTCAATATCACATGCTCCATGCTAAGAAAGATCTGTTTGTTCTAGAAGATTCAGGATAGGGTTGAAATTCCAATCTAAGCTGTAAGGGTGTTTAAGACTGAAAGATTAATTCCGTGGTCCTCACTCTGTTGGTTAACCTGGCACAGTAAGTCCCTGGTGTTCTAACTTGAGGTTGTGTGTGGTTTGTAAACTCAAGACTTGGTGAGATATGCTGGGAAATAACTTGAAGGATGATTCACACACCTAAGAGATGAAAGGACTCACAGTAGCTCCTCAGCATCTCTCTCCACATCACAGTGCTTAACTCAGCCACCAAACCTACCTATCCTGTACCACTTGATGATAAGAGAAATAAAATCACATGTGAATCCAAAAGATTATCCCAGCTCTTGTACAGGGTCTCTAAGTTTCATTTCAGATGCTGTTCCTTTAGCCCTGCTGAGAATTCTCTTCCCTTGCACTATGAATTAAACTCTTCCCTTCCTCCTCTGTACCAAGCACTGCGCCCTCCCCTTCTGGACCCAGGCACTGTGAGACCCGGACCCCAGCTCCTGGACCCTCTAAACTGACTCATACCCTTGTCAGTGGTCTCTCTTCCTTTTCTGGGCTCTGTCTTCAGATTCTTCCCCTTCATGACTTCTCCTGACTCGCACCTCTGGCTGTCCTACAGGCTGAACTCAATTTCATCAACATCTTCTTTATCACACCCATTCTCAGCTCTGATCTTTACTTGAAGGTGTAGAAATCTCAGGGGAAGGAAATGTAGTTGGCTGCGTCTTTCAGGTCATGACACGCCAACATTCAACAATTTTTTCTCATTTTTATTTACTTCCTTTACTTCACTTCTTTCATACTTTACTCTCCCAAAAGGTAACTGCTGCAGCATGGCTGAGCTTTCCTATATTCTCAGGTACCCTGGAATACGTACAGTGTTGTTTTCAGTGTATGCATTTCAATTTTATATTAATGATACCATGCTCGTATTCCACTCAGGACCATCGGGACCTTGTCATGTGGCTGCATGAGCTCCTCATTTTCTTTGAATCCCTGTGTGTGTTCACGCATGTTTGTCCACTGTTACCTCACTGGTGGCACCTGGGTCCCTCCTAATACATGTCATCACTAATGAAGCTGAGAGGAACTTCCTTACATTTGTTTCCTGAATAGCAGCTTCTCTGCAGGCTCATGAGTGACATGCGCTTTCTTATTTTCATCGTTCTATCAGTTTTCCTTCTAGGAGAGCTGTCCCCGTGTAGCCTAGCTGAACTACAGGACTCAGGGCTTCTTTTCCCTGCGTGTGCTCCAACATTTCAAATGGTACCTCTTCACCACTTTTGTGATGGCATAAGCTTGCATATTGCATTATTTAACTTAATATTTTTAATTACTGAGCTTAAATATTTTAATAAGCATGTTATAAAGTAGACTTTGTCATCTATGTGTAGACTATAGCTGTGGGTCATATTTCTACTCTGCTTTGTGTCTATTTTTTATTTCCAGTTTTTTTATTACTCATATAAATCACCTCCACTTCAGAAGCTAAAATATTCCTTTCCTGACTTGTAATTAATTTCATTTCTATGATATTTTTAAAATAGTAATCATTATTCTTCCAGTAACAAAAACAGTCCCCATTTTCCTTGCAGTTGGGGCTTTTTGTTGTGCCTAATCTGTCACTGTTTGTCCTAGTTGACAGCCCCAAGGTGCAGTGTTTCATGTGAATCAAACCCACTTGTCGTTTCTAACTGCTTTCTCCCTCATCCCCCCAACTGCCATTGCCAGCTGCGAAGTGTTTGGGGTGCATCTGGTGGGTCACTCTCCTCCTCATCTCATGGCTTGCCCCGCTGGGTCCCCACCCGGGCTTCTGTGTAGCAGCCTCCCGGGAAGCCTTCCAGCCTGAGCCTCCAGGCTCTGTGCTTCTAAACCATGAAGGCTTCCAGACACATACAATGCCACGTCTGCCAGGAATCCCTCAGGAACACTGTTGGCTTGTAAAAATTCCCCCTAATATACCTGATCCTCAAAATCACTAGGTGAGGCTATTTGCTATTTTTTAATCAGAACTCCTAAATCTCAACCCAAATTAAAGAATGAAAATATTGGAGGTTGTTATTTGGGAGCTATGTTTAGGTAGTTAAGTCACAGTAAGTCACACATAGAGCAAACTCTTTCTTCTGCACACTGCATCTCTGTTGTCCAGTCGGAAAAATTGTGTGTCACACCCTCTGTGAAATGTGCCACACCAGCTTGGGAGTGTCTTCTGCCACACTTGGCCCCAAAGTCTTCTGAAATAATGCTGCCATAGTTCTTTCACATACTAAACTGTGTTTTATTTTTCTGTTTGTGTAGGTTTTATGCCCTCCTCTTGGAAATTCTTTCCTCAACGGTTTGCTAAGCCAACACCTTCTTGAGAAAGTTTTTTTTTTTTTTCCTGACCATCTGCACTCATGTGTGGGTCCATCCTTGGTGTCCCCTAGACTCTCACACTTTCTGCTCTGCTTTCTGGTACGTTGTCTATGTGTTTGTCTCTTTCATGCAACTTTGAGTTCCTGCAGGCAGTGGTGTGCATTAGCCCTGCACCTGGGACAAAAGGTCTGGAGTTTCAGATCTGAAAAGGGGGCTGAAACCTGATTAACAAAAGCCTTAAGGATACAGTATCAATGGAATTGTAAACAAGAACCCTTCCATTTCCTAGAAATATTAATGGTATTTTTAATAAAAATGAGCTTCTGACCCTGGAGCTTTATGCTTGTAAGCTTATTGGAAGATCCAGTTACCTATGGCTACTTAAAAATCACCTTAACTTAGTGACATAAAAGCTCAGTAATCTGTTACTATTAATCTTAGTATTGCTACCTCGTGGGGCTCAGCTGGTTGCAGTTCATCTAGTGCAAGCTTAGATTGTGAGTTATTTCCTCCCGTTAATCTCAGTCAACGCTGTCTGAAGCCACATCCTCCAGGGAGGCTCAAACAGACATCAGGCGTATTTGGAGTGCCAAGAGTCAAGTTTGATTCACATTCTTTCTGCTTGTTGAAACCATACTTATTCTTAAAACTTGAATCAAATATCTTGTACATCTTAATTTAAAAAAAAACTCTTCAGATAAGATCACTGATTTTGGTAGAGATCATGAGTGCGTGTGTGTCTGCATGCACATACTGTAATATTTTCCACTATATTATAAACATTTATTTACTTCCTCGATTTATTAAGAGGGTCTGAGAGACAGTAAAGGAATAGCTCTCAAATACCTCTTATGACTCTACTGCATTGATAGTCAAAATCATAATTTATTCTGTTACTACTGAAAACTCTCTTAAGGAAGGTGATGCCTACCTTCTATTCTACACAGCAGAAATAACTATTGTACAGGAAAAAACAATGAGGCTGACTGTTAAATCAAGCCCAGACCCTGACATCTGGAGAGAAGACATCACACAGCTATTTGCAAGCAGCTGAGAGCAGCAGGATAGGGCCTCCCATCCCCGACTCCTTCTTGGGAACAGGCCTCGGGTTGCTTCAAGAGAGCAGAGACAGGGCTGGAAGAGGTGACTCACTGCCTACAGGGTTTGGATCTAGAATTCAGAGACGCTAAGGCAGTGGGAGTAGGACCAGGAGCCACAGGACCTTCTGTGATGGGCAGCCTCTAGACATCTGGGCAGCAGCCTCCTTGTTCTTCCTGGCATGTACACTGCCCCAGGGGGGCAGTGAGTCCAGGCAACCTGGAGCCAGCAGCTGTACAAAGATGCCTGGTGTGTGCGGTTCCCAAAGTTTGCACCCTGCTGCCAAAACTCTTCTGTACCAGGCACAGTGCTAGGCATTTACCCAAGAAAAACAAAATGCATCTTAGCACAGATGTACCTCAACGTTCATTGTCGCTGTAGTTATTAAATAGCCCCAAACTGGAAATAACTCGTTTGAATGAGTGGACAGGATGTGGCATAGGCATACCTTCGGGTAACTTTCAGCAATAAAGTGAATAAACTCTAATAGAAACAGAAATATGGAGAAATTTCACAGTCACTGTGGTGAAAGACTCAGTCAAGACAGAAGAATGGCACTGTGTGGTTCCATTTATACATAATTCTAGATAATTAAATGAATCTATAGTGTCAAAAAGTAGACTAGATGTTGGCTGTGATGACTGGTGCGTGGCGGGCTGGGTGGAGGGGTCAGCAGAGGGCTCGAGGTGAATACTTTGAAGATGGTTGAAATATCTGTCTTGGTTGTGGTACGTTTCTGTAAGAGAATCAAACTATAAAAGCATAAAATTGTACATTTTAAGTGTCTGATATTTTTCTATGTGTATTGCATATTAACACTATTTCTTTTGTCTTTTTGAGACAGGATCTCATTATGCAGTTCAGGCTGGCCACGTGTTCACTTTGTAGTCCAGGCTGGTTTCGAACTTGCAATGATCCTCCTGCCTCAGTCTCCCTAGTGCTGGGATTACAGGCATGCACCACCACACCCAGCCATATTAACACTATTGATTAAAAATAAAAATGAGGAATAAAGAGAAAAAGAAGAAAAGAATCAAGAAATAAAGAGATACAGATATAATAGATATAAAATCAGTTTTATCAGTGGTAATGTTAAGTGAAATAAACTCAGCATTCAAAAAAACAGCAGTTGTCAGATTGAACATTAAAGCTGATGTTAGGTTCCCTGTAAGAAACCACCTTAATACAAAGAAATAGTTATGTTGAAAATAAAAGTATTCACAAAGATAAAAAAGAACCAGTGGTTGTAGTGTGCTTGCTGATCACCACTTGACAGAAACCTGGAATGGATACATGCATTAGTGCCAGAAAAAGTAGATTTTAGAGACCATACATCGCAAATGACTAAGAGAAATATTTCATAGTGGTAAAAGGATAAATTCAACAGGACAGGCAAAGTGTGTCTACACTAACAATGACTTTGCATACATCTGACTTACAGCTTTAAATATAAGAAGTGAAAATAATACAATTAAAGGAAAGAGAGACACAGCTGCCATCATAGCTGCAGATCACAATGCTTTCTTTTAGAAGTCCATGAAAGAAGCTTCAAGAAAATTGACCCTCAGAACAGGAACTCCAGACAAGATTTCAGTAGCACAGTTCTCCCAACAGAGCTACAGGCCGTTTACCAAACACGGCATCCAACACCTGCATTCTTTTCAAACTTTCATGACATATTTTCCAGAACAGAATTACATACCAAAAGCAAATTTTCACAGATTTTGAAGGATTGTAATAATATAGTGTTTGTTTTCGAATCACAGGTAAATTCAATTATAATTCAAAAGGGACCGATGATGAAAAATTGTAAAGAACTGGACATTAAGACAACTCAAAATAAGCCACAGATCACAAAAGTGTAGTAATAGAACTAGAAAATATTTTAATCTATATGACAACACATATCTGTTAGAACAAAACTAATGTTATTCACCTAAAGAAAGGCAAATGATAAATGTATGCCTTTCAATGTATAAACTAGAAAGGAAGAAATGGTGAAAACTAGCAATCTAATCTTCTAACTTAGATACAGAAAAAGAACAATAAATCAAATGCAAAGTAGACAGAAAGAAATAGTGGCAAATAAAAATAATTAAATTAGTCTTTAGCAGAAGAAAATGAATAATGAAGGAGATTTGCAAACTCAAAAATTGGTTGATAAAATAGTAGAGTATGAAGTCTGTAGCAACACTGGCCAAGAAAAAGAAGAAAAAACCTGTCCATATCAGAAATTAAAGTGAATAATATCTTCAGAATTTGAGATGATAAAATAAAAATGTTATAATAGAAAAGTGATGATATTTCCTAAAATTTAGATGAAATAAGCAAGCATCTAAGGAAAACAATTTCTGGATTAAGAAATAATAAAAACGTAAAGAGCTCTACTCTGGCAGAGTGTATAGATTCTGAAATAGAAGTTTTCCACAAAACTTATGTCCCAGATTGCTCCACGATGAATATTGCTGAACGTTTATGGGAAAATGTGTTAATCTTACACAAACTCTCAGAAAAATATAAAAAGTGGGAACATGCCCCAACTAGTTTCATGCAATAAGCAAAACTTCGGTGTAAAACGCTAACAAGAACTTTGTAGCGTGGGAATTTATGCCCATCGCTGTTTACAAATGTCAACACGGGAATTCCCTCAAGATATTGCCGAGTAACAGTATGGAGCAACATATGAAAGGACATTACAACCTGACAAAGTGCGGTTTATTCCAGAATTGCAACTTTTGGTTAATATTAAAATTCTAATCATTTTAATTTACAACTTAACAGAATACATGTGAAAAATTCTATGATCTCAGTAATCGCACAAGAAGATTGACAAAACATGAACCCTTTTGATGATAGTAAATGGAGAATAAATGGAACTTAATCTAAAATTAGTTAAAAATCTTCTGCTAACCTGTCTTCAGTGGTTAAGTATGCAATGCTTTTCCTCTTAAGACAGGGGCTGAAAATCGAGGTCTACTATCTACTTTTAATCAGTTTTGCCCAAGAGCACTTAGCCAGTGAGTTTGTGTTCCAAAAGTAAATAAAAATTATAGAATTTAAAAAGTTATAAATGAGGCTTTCTTTCATAAATGACATAAATATGGATGTAAGGATCGCCTTATCTGCAGTTAAAAGTAATAACTGTTTAGCAAAGATGTCAGGGACAAGATCTACATGAAACAGTTATGTTTATGTATTCTAACAATAACAAACAGAAAAGTAAATTTGAAAGTAATATGAATATAATTGCATAGGCAAATATCAAGTACACAGAGGTAAGTTCCTGGAAATGTGTATGACATTAAAAATATTAAACACGTAAGAATCAATCTAGGGCAAGAGGTGTAAGCATTCCCCGTAGAACACCACCAAAATCCAGGTGAGAAAAATTAAAGAGTTTCTGTAGGAATGGAGAGATATTCTATGTTCATGGATCAAAGCTCTGAGCTCTTCTAAGATTTTAATTCTCTGCCAGTTCATATATAGATTCAATACTTTTCTAATCAAATTCCAGTTCCTTCTTTTTATAACAGTAATGTAGATACTGATAAAGAAGTTCAGAAGTTTTCTGAAAAATGCTGTGGATATAATGTAACCAATGAGATTTTTTTTTTAAAAGTTAGAAGATTATTAAGTTTCAAGACTTAGAATGAAGCTACAGTAATTAGGTCAGTGTGGATTTTGACACAAAGATAGATAAATAGAGTGGTAAGTCACTACTGAGAGTTAGCAAAGAGACCCACACAGACAGTCATTTGATTTACAGTGACATACAATTTCATTGGGAAACAGTCTTTTCAATAAATTTTGCCCTTCCAAAACTATTATTTGTGTGGAGAAAAATGAACTTTCCTCCCTATTTCACTGTGTGTAAACAAAATGCAATTTGAGAAAATCACAGCCATAAGTCTGAAAGTTAAAAAAAATCAAGTTTCAGAATAAAACAAAAGGATGCTTCATGACCACGTGTGTTTCAGGCATAGATTTCTTAAATCTTTGAGGTGGCAAAACACTCACCACAAAAGGCAATCAAGGTCAATTACACCTCATAAAACTGAGAAATGTTTGTTGAAAGCTAAGGGTATAAAATGTGCTGAACTGAGCCATGCCCTGGTGAAAGCATGTGGCCCACATTGTTATCATTCGTGTCTCTGGATCAGAGACAAACCTGCCCCTGAGTCCAGCAGCCAGGCTGCCCAGAAGAGCTTCCTTTGCACTCTCTCCCTGCCTTCATTTGCTGGCCTTGTGCTTTTGCACTTTGCCACTCTGGAAAGAATTTTGTGTACCAGCACAGAGGTTTTTTTTTTTTTGGTTTTGTTTTTTGTTTTTTTGACACTGGGGTTTGAATTCTGGAGCATTAAAATGGGCTACTTTCCAAACCCTTTTTATTGTTAATTTTGAAACAGGGTCTGGCTAAGCCACTCAGTAGCCCAGGCTGGACTTGAACATGTGATCCTCCTGCCTAAGCTCCCAGAGTGTGGAGATCACAGGTGTGTGCCATCATGATGGGCTTCAAATATTAACATATCTCCTGTGAAGACATGAATCTAATTCTGCAGTCTACTTGTGGAAGCTTTATTTTGCAGGTGCTTAGAAGGCAAGAATGGAAGATTTTACTTAAGTGGCCAAGGACAGGCATAAAACAAATTCATATGGCTAAGGAGTAGCATTCATTTAAGGAGTAGGCTTTGGAGCTGGACAGATGTCAGTCCATATTCTTGTGTAAAATTTACTTGTCAATTTCAAAAAAACAAACAAAAAAGAAATCGACTTTACTCTCTGAGTCTCATCTCCTTTGTGTGTAACAGGATGATTACACGGTGGTAATTTTTAATGGTTAAAATACTTAAAAATGCCGTCCATGAAATATTAATCCTCACGAAGCCAATTAATATTTTACATATAATGTGAACTTTATCAGATGTTTCAATAGTAAATTTTTGTTTCAGCGTTAAAACTGATAAAATTAGAAAACTATAAAAAATAAAGTTTTTCCAATGAACACTATAATATTTCAAGGGGAGCTAGAGGGCCTAGGATTCCACTGATGTGTCTCTGACTCACAGAAGCATTTTTCTACCATCAAAGAAAGTTCTGAGTGAACACCCTTGGGGAGATGATGGTGTTGAATAGAAAGGCATCACAAAATGCTATACAATATTATGATTATTATAGATGATTGCTGCTGCTACTACTATTACTGTAAATGTATTAGGTTATTAATTGTCATTGTAGCAAAAATACTAATCCAAATCACATATCAAATTTGATGAATTATCATTTTCCAAACAAAATTTTGCCCGTGGAATTTTGCTTGACTCATTTTCTCTAAATTCTATTAGGTTTAAAAATGACAACTCAGGAATAGACAAATCCCTTACCCCTTTTCTAATTAGTGTGACGGATTGTTGAAGTGGGATTGTTCCATCACAGCAGAGAGAGTGCCATTGCTTTTAATTAACTACACAGGGATTTGAGTTGATGGAAAAGAAGAATCCTGAACATATCTGTTTACGTGGGTTAATGAACAAAGAAATCTAAGAAATAGGATAGCTCGGGCTTACACTATCCCTAGATTCCTCATAGGACAACAGGGTTATATATATACCACTTTCAATAATTGTAGTTGTGCTTTCAAGACATGTGGCTGATATAAATATGGACAGAGAGTGAAAGAGTCACATAATTCTGCATTACCAACTTTTCTTCCATTGCTTTTTTGGATTTTGCTATTAATTCCTCAGAAGTTTGAATCATAAGAGTTTCTAGGTGATGAGTCATTTTCCATTATTCATGAGTTCATTCTTATATGCAAATCACAGCCTTGACGTGCCAGCATTCTTTTAACTCACTGGGATAGAGGCCCGGATTTCTAAGCCTCTGGCTGTAGATCTCTCCACATTCCAGGCTCCAGGATGCATGAAATATCAACAAGAATCCAGGCGTATAGGTTTGCCTTGGGTGTCTTGTTTGGGTTCTTCCTCCTGTGAGAATTAGGCCAGGCTCCTCACCATTCCTTTGCCTTTCTTAGAATTAGAGTAAGATGGGCTCGACACTTCCTGATTCTAAAACGGTCAGATCCCAGAGCTTTGCTTCATCACTGAAACGAATCATTGGTTTGGATGCAGAATATTTGGTTTGTTCCTGGCCATGACTATTTTACTTCTATTCCGTAAGCACTGATAAAATACCTAGCTACCAAAGTCTGGCCAGACCCTGGAGAAATACAGATGGTCACAAATAATTTACAAAAATAAGGACATGCAAGCAAGCACAATGCAGTGCTTCCAGTAGTGATATGAATGTGCAAAGGAAGACACTGGGGAGCAGGTTTCACAGAAGAATTTACTCCTGAGCAGAGTTCCTGACTGTATGAGTGTTGAACATGTGTTTGGAAGCTTGATAAAATGTAGGAAAGGGCATTTTGTATAGAATAAATGGCACTTGAAAAAATACCAGGAGACTGAAGATACAGATGAACCCTGACCAGACAGAAAAACAAAGCTCCTAATTACAATCTGAGTGAGCAGGCCAGGAAATCACCCTATTATCTGGGCTGTTATGGCTTGTATCTCATGAAGTCACAGGAAGGGAGTTTTGAAGGAGGCTGAGGTAGGTTGTGTGAATATAAATTAAGGGTGTGATACTGGGATTCGGAGTGTAGATAGTGGAAGTTCCATGCTGGATGTGGGTGGCACCAGTCAGTAGGCTTAGAGCCTGTGTAGAACACAGAGCCTGCTGCTGCTGCTGCTGCTGCATGCTTCCTCCTGCCTGCCCTACTATTCCATGCACTTTTTTTCCTCTGTGGTGCTCCTCTTCTTTGCAACCAGCTAACTATGGACTGAATCCTCTACACACTGTGAACTGAAAGAAATCTTTGCTCCTTTAACTTTGGGTGTTGAGTATTTTGTCTCAGCAACAAAAAAGTATCTAAGACATGTGCAAATTAATTCCAAAGTCAAATGAATCATTAGCAAGCAGCCCAGGAACACAAACAGCCTCTGTGAAATCTAGCCTCAAATAATTGGGTTTTGATTAATACCTAATAACAAACCTAGATTTTCTGCCATTTCTAACTTGTGACCCAACTGGAGAAAATGAAATATTCTGAAAAATCTCACTGGTAACTAGGTTCACCTGCAGCCTCCCTGGGAGAGCAGCCTTCAATCAGGGCACACCCAAAGGCTTCCTTTTTCTATTTTGAAACTTCCTGTTCCTTGCCCTCCTTGGTGTCTCTGTCTGATGTAGTTTTTGATGGGAGAATCCTTGTTATAGGAAGCTCAAAATACATAGCTTTTGCTTTTTGCCATGTGGGCTATATTCATTTACTTGTGCAGAAGTATAAAATCTGTGGAAGATTAACTAATGGTCAGCTTGTCTGACTCAACTGAATTGTGTCAGTGTGGTTCTGGGTGTGGATGGCCCATTGGAGGATTGTTGCCAACAGCATAAAATGAGAACTGGAGGAGAAGATGGTGTGATATTGGTTCTCCTGGAGAACTGTACCATGCTGGTTTTCTTGTTATGAACTCAGCTGTTCTCATTTTTGGAGAAACTCAGGTCCTCTCTGTCACCGAGAATGGTTGTGCTTCTTTTCAAGGGAGCCCTAGTCTCTATCTTGAACAATCCTTCCTGGTTCCAATGCAGATCCCTCAACCTGTTGGCACAGATCCTTTGTCCTGCTGGTGTAGAACTTCCAGCTTTCACACTGACCTTTGGGCCTTCCCAGTGCAATCCTTGATGCAGACTTGCTGGAGACATTGTCATCTGCTCTAGGCTTCTAGTTAGATTCGTGGAGGACATTGCCATGGGCTCTAGGTCTTCCACTGGACTCGTGCAGAACATTGCTGTGGGATCTAGTCTCAAAGCTGGATTTTTTGTGTGTCTTTAGTGCATGGGCAGATCTCCTGCATTCTTCTGCATTTGACTTTTTGGGTGAATATTACAAAATAATTCTATAAATTATGTGTCCTTATTAAATATATTCCCTTGTAAATTCTGACTACCACAAAACCATTTATCCTTACTTTCTCCACCTCCTTCTTCTTTTACTTCCTCTTTCACTTTCCTTTTTACTTTCTTTTAGTTTCCCTTTTACTTTCTTGTCATCTTTATACATTCCACATATTAAGGAAAACGTGGTGTTTGTCTTTCTGAGTCTGACTTATTTCACTCAATATGATGATCTCCAGATGCATCCATTTTTCTGAAAATGATGGAATTTAATTCTTTTTATGGCTTAAAAATACTCCTTTGTGAAAATATATATATATGCCACATTTCCTTTATCCACTCACCTGTTGACAGATACTTAGTAATGTTCCTTACCATGATTATTGTATATTGTGCCACAGTAAACATGGGTGTGCATTTATCCCTACAATATAGTGACTTTAATTTCTGTAAGTATAGATCAAGGAGTGGTGCAGCTGGCATTATAAGAACAGGTAATAGAGATCAGGAATATGATCAAGATACACTTTGGCATGTACCAAAAATATGGAGCTAGAGGGTGGGGCAAGGGGTCTGATGGAAGATGATTAAAGTATATTATTCAAGTATATAATCAATATACACTAAAAAAGAATGTGGAGAAATGTGTCCCATATAAAAAAATAAAAGAACTTTTTTATTGTGAGGGGTTGAGCACATATGTTTCTCAGAATGTGAGTGTGCTTGGTTTGAAGAAAGGACAATGCAGGTGGGTTTGGAGAAATGACCATGAACAAAGTCAGAGAAGCCTCTGGATCGTGCTTTAATTAAGTGTGGCTGCATGGTATTCTTCCCACAGTTCCAGGTACCTAAAACAGCACATGTTTGCTCTCCCAGGTGCTATGGGTCAGGAGGACAAGAAAACCGTAGATTCTGCCAGGGTGGGAATTAGGCTGCAGCTTCCTCTGGGGTTGACTTGGGAAGGGACCTCTTCTTAGCCCCAGTGCTTGTTGGCAGGATTCATTTCCTGGGAGGCTGAGTCTCAAGCTCTCAGTTTCTTTCTGGATGTTCACCCGAGGTCAGTGTAGTAGACTCACTAATGCTGCTCTAATATTCCTGTGCCCCCGGAAGCTTCCAAATATGTTACCTAACATAAGCCAAAGAGAGTTTGCAGATGAGGCAGAGGTCAAGGACGCTGAGAGGAGAGAGGACTCTGGATTGTCCAGGTGAGCCCACTGACCCCATGAATCCTGGAAGTGGAGAAGCCCACCTGACTATTTTCAGTCAGGGAGAAACAGAGCAGCAGCGTCCAGCATTGTGCTAGCTTTGAAGGGGGAAGGGAATCAGAGTAGAGGAATGTGCCCAGGCTCCAGAAACCCAGAAAGGCAATGAATGGATTTGCCCCAGATCAGCTCCAGAGGACACAAGCACTGCCCACAACTTGACCTTTGTCTGTGAGATCGGGTTAGGAAATCTCATCTCCAGAAATGTAAGGCCGTGAATTTGTGTTAAGTCATGATGTACATGGGGACTTGTTTCACCAGTCTTAGAAAAATAACACAGTCAACATGAATTCCTTGCCTGTGTCCTCTCCCAAAGCAAATCATGATGTGGCAGCTTGCTTCTTTAAAGCCAGGGAGAGGGACATAAATTATGTTATATAGTAACATACATCCAGTCAACTTTGCCAAACTCTTCTGGCAAGAAGTCCTAGGCCTACACGTGCTCAGGGGGAAGCACCTACATCAAGGACCCCATGACCAGGAGGTAGGGTCAAGAGGAGAGGCCTGCTGAGGATCCACCAGCCCAAAGAACCAGGGTACACATTTGCACTGAATTGTGTGGCTCTCGTTCTCCTCCTTTTTTTGTACAGTTTGATGGTGGCTCATTTTGTAACAGGTTCTGATGCGGGGATGCTCCCTAGGGCAGAAAAATCAGAAGCACTGGTATCATGGGCAGCATAAATTTTATTTACAAATGATGGGGTATATTCAATGCAATCCTAATTAAAATCTCATTGCAGGTTATAGAAATCTATAAAGTAATTCTAAAGTTTGTATGGAATTTTGAGAGTCCCTAATGAACTAAAGCAATCTTCAGCAAGAGAACGAAGGAAGAGGCATCACATATATCCTGATTCCAAAACTTATTACAAAACTACAGTAATCACAACAGTGCGATACAGTGTAAATCTATGGACCGATGGAAGAAAATAGCCCAGTAATAAACAAATATGCATGGTGATAAAGTTGTGTGTGATTGGACTCGGGATGCATTCTGGAAATGCGTCATTGAAGAGGTGATGTTGTGATGCTCTGGGCCTGGAAATAGCACAGAATATGCTGACAGAACCCAAGATGGAATCACCTTGTGCAGCTCCTGATGTGTGCAGGACGTCCCTCAATCTGACTGGCAAGTGAGATTCACCTCTCTCCACTGTTGTTCTCTCCCCAGCCTCTCAGGTCCCATTCAAATGACACTTCCTTCATGGAATTCACTTGAAGCAGTCAGCCCTTCCTCTGCAAGCCCTGGGGAAGTTAGAAAGTCATTATTTATATAAAAAAATACTTAGTAATGATTAAAGGCCAAACATACATATGGAGACACATCTAAAGTCCACCATGATTTTTCCTACCCCGGCCTTCAAAGATGAGAGTGCAGGAGCAAAAGTCCTCCAGCAGGTTCCCACTGCCAAGGCCATTTGTCCATTACTGCTCCTGTCTGTCACCATTTATAGGAAGTGTCCCCTCCTCGCAGGTCATATCATAGCCCGTCTGTGTGTGGGGCTCTGTCTGACCTCTCCAGTATCAATGAGTTGGATTTTTCTACACTCAGAGAAGCCATCAGCATTCACTGATCTTCGAGGATGGATCAGCTTCTACCCTTTGGGGCTGGCAAAGACAGAAATGTAAACACATGATTACAGTGAACCATAAAAATGTGCTACATGGAGATACGGAGTCATTCTTCAGCAAAGAGAAGGTTTCCGCTCACCCTGGTAGAGGTCGGGTGGTGGTGCTTATTTACAACACAACTCCGATCTGAGGCACAGGAACATTGGATGGTGCTGACAGGGAGAAGAGACCACACAGAGGGTGCAGAAACGAAAAAAAAAAACACCTTTGATCTGAACCCACACAGGACATGGCCACTGCAGCTGTATTATGCTGGAGGCTCTGGTTTCCTTCTGCCTGATATGAAAGTTGGTCTGCCTTGTATTCCCTTACCTCCCCCATCAAGCTTGTTACAGTAGACTAGCTGCAGGGTCATTTGATTCACGTTCCATCATAAGACAGAACCACTAAATATTTCAAGTGGAAGGAATTTAAAGTAGCTGTATGAATCTGTTAGTATTGCCACAAACAATCACAAATGTGTGGTTAAAACAACTGAAATGTGTCCTCCCACAGTTAAGGAGTCCAGAGGTCCAAGATCAAGTTTTTGGCAGGACTGAGTCCTTCTGAAGCTGGGAAGGAGCCAGCTCCTGGGGGTGGCCAGGGTCTCTGGGATTCCTTGGCTTGGAGAAGCATTAAGCCCTCTCTGCCTTCATCTGCATACGGCCTTCTTCCTGTGCTCTGTCTGTTTCCAAATTTCCCTTTTTCATTAGTGAAGCAGGAATCTATTAGGGATTTAAGTTCGCTTAAGTCACTTATTCAAGGCCAAATGGTGAACAAGCTGTAGATATGAACTCGGGTGGTCTGAGTCTGGAGTTCCGGTGTATAACTGAGGCATAGAGCTAATGGGACTTTGAAGTAGCTGCCAGGAAGGACTTGAACAGGGTGATGAGAGGGGGAGAAAAAGCAAATGGTGCATCACAAGAGGAGGTAATGCATTTCTGGAGGTAAAGAAGCAGGGTAAGAACACAAGAAAAACCCATGAAACTAAAATGCCTGCTTTGGGTGGGGCTGCTCTACCTATGGAACAGTTGATTGGCCTGCCCCAAATAAGTTCTCCATCTATGGAGTAGGTAATGTTTGTGTCTTCTCTGGGGTTACTCTGTGTATGGTGTAGCTCCCTGTGTTTATTTCCTGCATTTTAGCCTGGAACACCTTCATTTCCATTTTATGTGTAGCTAAGGACACAAGTTAGTAGTTATAGTTGATTATGGGCCCACCCTACTACAGCCTGACCTCATCTTGACTGGTCATATCTGTGAAGACCCTACTTCCAAGTAAATTCACAGTCTGAAGTATTTGGCATTACACAAATTTAGGGGAACATTATTCACACCATAACAATGGGGAACATTATTCACACCATAACAATGGGGGAATGTGAGGGTGCAGAAATCAATCCAAATGCTATGGAGTATGGGCAGAGCAGGAGGTGCTGATGGCCAGGCGACATATCCAGACATGAGAGAAAAGGGGAGCAATACCCTAGCTTCTCTCTTTGGACTTCACTCCACTCTCTCTTCCATGCTGGCTGTCCCCACTAGGAAGTCAAGGCATTTCCCTTACTTTGCCCTGGAGCAGAAGGGGAGGGCTTGGTTCTGAGTGCAAACAAGCTATGTCTCTCATTCCCCTCCCCCACAGCCACTTGATGGAGGAATCATCACCCTTCTACACACAGAGAAGGAAACTGAGGCTCAGAGATGTTGAACCCCTTACCCAACATTTTAGATTGCATTAGAGCAGACTTCCTGCTCTTCTCCTGCTGGCTCCAAGGCTGTGCTCTTCCCCCACACTATACCAGTCTGTTGGGTGGTAGGACTGTACATGATTCACACTTGGATCCCTCCTGGGACCTAACGTGGTGTCTAGCATGCATTAGACATCAATAAACATTCAGCAAAATACACAGTGGTGATGAATGAGTCATTACCAAATGTGCATGGAAGTTATCAGGAGGTTTGGAATTTAGAAAAGAGAGTGCTGTGCTCCCAGAGTGGTTCCTGGAGGTGGAATGTGAAATGAGAACAGTGCCTTGCAGGTGAGGTATCCAAGGGAGAGCACCTTTGCTCCCACTTTTGTGCCCTCTGCTGCCCTGAAGATGATTCAGCAAGTGCCTCTCACCCTCCCTTCCAGGGCCTGGTCTCCTGCACCTACCAGATCAAGGTCCTTCAGAGTAGGTGTTACAAACTCAAAGAGATGAGGAGTCCGGGCAGAGACTGACAATGCAGATGAAGCCATGGTAGAAATACCAGCCTGACATTAGGGAGATTTCAGGGTGGCATTGCTGGACTTCAGCGCACCTGACTTGCTAAGGGGCAAATGGGAGACCTCGGCTGCCACTCCTGTGCATTGAGGGAAGAGCTCTGTGTCCAAGGTGCCAGGGACACTGCTTTGAATAAAAATTGTAAGATGTTTAAATAGAGGTAATTAATTCAGATGTTTCAATTACCACTTAGGCAATAATGATGAGATTAATGACCATCTTAACAACCATGTTGGACCTGCAGGGTACCAGTGCTATCTTTGTCCTTAAAGATATTGGTCCTGGGACCCATGTAACCACCATGCCTCTGGGACCAGCCTGGCTGATGTTCTGTTTACTTTTCAGAGGGAGACAGACAGACAGACAGACAGACAGACAGACAGACAGACAGAGACAGAGACAGAGACGGAGCTGCCCTGCACTAACAAGCTGTTGGCTGTCTGTCCCCTTATTCACTGAAGGCCCAGTTAGTCTTCAAAGGGTTACATAACTGATCTTGGATTGGTCCCAAGGAGCATCTAGGTAGCTGGTTACAGACTTTCCATATATTCTAATTCAACCTCAGCAAAGCTGCCTAGGGCTGGGGGAAGCTGGCCTGGGTCAGGGACCAGAAAGAGTGTATTAGAAACCAACAGGGAAGTAGAAAGGGAGAGAGCATGGGTAACAAGGCCTCAATCAGCAGCCTCCCTGTCTAAGGCAGCGGCCACCTGTGCACCCTCACAGAGCCACCTCAACCATGCTAACTCATTCTCACAACAGCCCTGAGGGCTGGACACCACTGTATTCCTGCAAAGACAAGCTCAGGGAGGATACTTCTGGGCACAGGGAAGCACAGCATTGGCAGGTTTTAAGGGCACACACTCTGAGGTCTGCGTCCCACGTCCCGCCTGCTCCTCTGAGGTGTGAGGGAAGGGTGCAGTGCGGGCAGCACTTGTTCCAGTCAGGGAAGGTCTGCAACTGTGGCTGCTCCCTCCCTCCCCATAATTCCTGCTGGCTCACTGATTTGCTCTTGTTTTTATTTTACTGGGCTCCCCCCATCTTGTTTACTTAATAATCAATTTGTTCTAAGGTTCTGAGTTTCTTAGCATGTGAACTTAGGGTATTAAACTTACTACTTTTTACAATCCCCTCTAAATATTTGCATTAAACCAAACAAATTTCCTCTCAGCATCTTTTCATCTGTAGCCTGAAGGTTTTTTGTTTGTTTGTTTCCCTTAACACTTGGTGTAAACTATTTTCTAGCTTTCTGTGTCATTTTTTTTAACTCAGGCTACTTAGAAAAATATCGCTTAATTTATGAATATTTAGGTATCTCAATCTTATGGTAATTGATTTCTAATTGGACTCCATTTTGTTCAGAGACTGCACTGTGTCTGTTCCATCCTTTTCAATCTTAAATGGGCTGATCTGCCAACACAAGGTCCGCTGCCGCGTCCTAGTCCATCCATGCCTTGTGACAAGGTCCATGGGTGGAGGACAGTGCTTCAAGGAATCGCTTCTCCAGGAAAAGGACACCGCATGTGGGAATTGGGCGCGGGGATCTTGGAATGTTTTGTACTGATAATTGTAATTTGTTTAATTCCCATATATATATATTTCCATGTAATACTCAATATGAAATCGAAAATAGAAACCCCAGAGGAGTTACCAGAAACCCTCTAGATAACCCCTTTGTGAAAACTAATTGTGAAATTTTACCTTCTGTGAGTAGTATGAGAAGGGTTTATACAAAAGCTTTAAATGAAAGAGCTCATGGAGGAGGATTTATAAAATTCCTGTGAGACAACTGCCCTGAGACACTGGACAGGCAGCCAGAGACAGGCAACTAGGACACATATGTTATGCCACCGGCCGCCTAAGACAGGCACAGGACCAATTGCTGTCCTGCAGGCCCATGACAGGTAAGGCCTGGTTGGCTTCATATGAAGAGTCCTTGACCTAAGACAGGCGCTGTCCTCACAGG